>WTSP01027298.1:0-22747 GCA_025331215.1 Actenoides lindsayi | reverse complement strand
TGTTATTCTAAAAAAAAAAAAAGAAACGTTGATTTTGTTGTTGTGGGGTGTTGGTAGTGGGGTTGGGGGGGGGGGAAGGGGGGGGGGGGGGGGGGGGGGGGGGAAGGGGTATAGATAAAGGCATGGTGTAAAAGGGTTTTTCAGATAGGAAGCAGACACCACAGTCAATCTCCAGTTCAGAAAGTGCATAAAGCAGTGAAATACAAGCAACCCAAAGCATACAGTTAGAAAATATCACTCTATCATGTCGTCTTTCATAAGCATCTGCTAATGGCTACTGGTATAGACTGAATGCATGTTAGATGCAACCTTTGGCCCTATCCTGGCAGGGCCATTTCTATGTCCTTATTTATGCTTCTATATGCAAAGTGAAATAATTCCCTAGAAAACTAAGAACTAATCAAATGACTGATTTTACTTTCTTGCAGTTCCAAAATAATCAGAGACATTTCAATTCATACAGAAGCTGTATTTTCTATGTTTTCAATAAAAATTGGTAACTTGCTACAATACTTTATAAGTTTTAAAATTTTGCATCTCTGCTTAGAGAAGTCAGAGCCTTTTCATTTACTGGCATTTGCTATTCTACTCTCCTGTAAAGTAACTTTTCATGAAAACATATGTCAAAAGAAATATGTTCTTACATATATAACATGTGTCAAAAAAAATGCTCAGCTCTAGCAGTTGTTTGTTACTAGGGCTGGCCTCACAACTGTGCTCTTCCATCTTATGGAGATTCAGAACAACATATGGGCTCTGGTAGGAACTATGTTCCACTTACAGTTTAAGACACTATACAGAAAATTGCATGTGGAAGGTTGATAATTTTGTATTTCACAGCACACTATCATTTCCATTGGAAGGAGCCTCTTCAGATCATCTAGTCCAAGCTTGTCTGCTCAAGCAAGGTCACCTACAGTGGGCTGCCCAGAACCATTACCAGCTGGGTTACAAGTATCTCCACAGACCTCAGAGGCTCCACAGTGTCTCTGGCAACACATTTGTTACAGTTCTCAGAAACTTTAATAAAATTTGGCTACTAACCAGTTTTTGGCCAGTTTAACCCATTTTAAACTTTTCAGCAAAGATTTCTTTCTAACAGGTCAATCAATTATCAAGTGATTAATCTATCTCTATCTGAGGTGTTCTACAGAAAACTGACTTTCAGAACAATGATTAGCAACAGTGTATGAGATCCACCTACCGCCCTTCCCATCTCCTCATCAGGGACCTGTCTGCACAACGGTTACAGACATGATTTATATAGACACTTGTATTCCATTACAGATACCAGGTTACCCACAGTCCAGAAAACTTGTAACTAAAGTAGTACAGCAATTATTTCAGATTAACACACCCTGCCCCTCAGCAGGGCTTAGCAGTTCTGGCTCAGTGCCATAATCATGTGGCTGAGTGCCTTCTGAACAGAACTAGTGTTCCAGCCTCAGACTAAAGGTAAACTTAACACTTATTTATCCGCACTTTTATTTCTAGATACAATGCTAGCTTTCTACATACCTGACCTCAAGCATATAAAGTTCCAAAATGTGTTTTCTTGATAATTTTTTTTTAAACAACACATGAACATCAATTAGAACAACCTTTTTTTCTGTAAAGACTATCTATGCGAGTTCTAAGAGTGTTAGCATTACCTGCAAGCAGCACTTTCTTTAACATTCTTGACATCTACTGGATTGATTCCTTCAATAACAGGAGAGTCTGGATTTGCAGATCCATTGCTGATATGATCGCTGCTTTCATATCCAGATTCTGTCCTCTGAATTTGCCAGTTATCACTGTGGATTTTTCTCTCTGTAAATCCTTTGCTTTTTTCAGCATTCCCTTTTCCCTCCGAATCCAGTGAACTTCGACTTCCTGTATCCTGTTTTGTTTCATCTTCATATATAGTCATTAAACCTTTCTGAATTTGGTTCTCTTTTGGCCAATGGTTAAAGCTTCGCTCCTTTTCATGCTTAGATTTGCTGTTCGGATTTGCCTTGTGCTTTGGGCTATGCTGCTTTTTCTCAGTCTCACTGAAAATGCTGTCTACATTTAGTGTTTCTCGCATAGGTTTCCAGCCTTTACTTCTGCTTCTGCTGCTGCAGATACTTCCTTTGTCCCTAGAGTCTTGACTGGTATCTGTATCATAGCCAGTGACACCGTCAGTCCGGGTTCTGATCACTGGTTTCTCCCCAGCAGGAAAAGTTTCTGTCTTATTTGATCCAAGTGCCTGTACAGAAAGCTTTGCTTGGTGAAGAGCCATGTCGTGTTTATAGGAGCCTTTTCCCTGGCTGCTGTACATGCGCTGATCAGCACAGTGCCTAAATCCATTTCCAACTGGAGGAGACCCCAGCTTCACATTGGAACGATCTTCCCCAATCAAATCTTATAAGAAGATAAAGAAAAAAAGCTCCATTAAAGTTCACATTAATGTTTAACTGACATGGTTACAGTCCTTGCATTTCTTACACTATCTCAACAAATTCAGTACTTATTTCAGAATACTGAAAACGTGGAAACTCTGATCTTACAGTGTGTTCTCTTAAAAGGAGAATAAAACCCCTGCACAGTTAAATGCTAAAAGCTGTTAAACCCCTTAATTCTCTGTTCATAATTTTAAAACGTACCTCTTTGTCTCCCAGACTCTTTTCTTGGTCCTCTGTCTACATCTTTTCGTAAAGATGAGAAGTTTTTCATATCAGCAGCTTTCTGAGCACACTCTCTGGATATGTCCTTCAGCCTGTCCTTTTGATCGCTGTAACACAACTTAGCTGCAAAAAAATATTTCTTGTCAAAGAGCATTACTAGAAATTCATCCATCATCAAAGCTCACAAATACATCAATGGACCATAACACAGAGTTTATAATATTAGTACTACTTATAAAGACTAATCAATTACCTAACACAGATTAAGAAAATAATGTGTACAGTACAGAAAAATGTGTAGGCATCTCCAAGGAGTCTACTAAATGGAGCTAATGAAAGTAACCAAAGCATCATTATGTTGAGTATGTCTTACACACACCTCTTATCAAAACTGAATGCTCAAGCCATTTTCAAAGCATATACTATCTTATGAATTATACTGAAAAAAGGGATGTAAGTTTCATCTTGTCTAAATGTGAAGGTTTATTTTTATTAAAACAGGGAAGTCACTGTTTATGAAAACAAATCCTTTTATTTCTGAAAAGGTAAATACTGACCATTTTTAAGTCAGCACTCCATCAAAAAGTCTAGGAATTCAACAACAAAAACAGAGGAGAAACATCTCAAGAGAAGGCAGCATCTCTCAGCCTGATAAAAATGGGGAATTCAGAGCAAAGGCATTGACAGGTAATGCAGAAGTTACTGCCTCATATGACTTCTTATAGCTTGATTTACTTGGAAGCCTAATGTACAGATAGAATGGATTTTTAAAAAGATAAGACAACTTCTTTACTATTCTTGCCAAATATAAGATGAAGTCCATTAATATACAGGACTAAATACAATGCTGCATATCATAATAGGGTTGGAGGAACACTGATCCTCAAACACCCACAGATCCAATACTGCGTATTCCAAAAGATCAATCAGCTTCAAGTTTCTAATGTGCCCTTTAACTGACAACATGATTGGAAGGCCTGATGATTGAGACACCGATCAAGGCTTTGAGGGCCACTTGAGTACAGGAATAATCAAGGGTAACAAAAAAAGAATTACATTTACAGTTCTCCACAAAAGTTAACATTCTATGTCAGATATTACTTGTTAGCTGTTATTCAAAGATTCATTCAAGCCAACAATGGAACTCTTCCTTTAGAAACAGCTGTAGTCCAGACATAAGCACACATCTGAAATGCCATCAACTGAAATATTTCATAAGACATATTTGGGTTTTTTGGGAGGAGTTGAAAGGCATACCTGCACCTCTGCCACCACTAGCTTGAATATGGCTTCTATTGAACGCTGAATTATCTGGCTGAAGTTTTTTATTACTCCTTTGATTAGTAGGGTCTCCAATTCCATTCTGTTTCACATGGTCTGATTTAGGAGTGGAAAGCTTTTCAAGTCCTGTCAAATAACATATCTTATCTTTAGAAATGAAATGTTCCTAACTTAAAGTTTCCAACACCTAAACTGAAAAATAAGAAAACTTTACTTGAATATTAAAAAAGAAAAACCTCACAAAAACCCACATCACATTTCAATATGGTAGGCAATAAGGTTCTGTAACATTTACATACTGCTGTATTTATAGTGGTAGACCATAGTGGAATAGGGTCCTCAATTTTTTCTTCCCTGAAGCAGTCTATATCGTATTGCTACTCATTATGTGAAGAGGAACATGGCAAGCTCAATTGGCAAACTCAGCTGGCCTTTTACTTTATTTACTTGTGTTATGTTTAACATTAAAAACAAACAAAAAAAGCCAACACCAAAACAAAAAACAAGACAGCAGTACAAACTACAGAACCTAAAGACTGGATTCTTACATATTGCAGCCTATACAAGTCTCAGAGAAATGAAGTTTCCTGCAGCTCCTTCTGATTTTTCCCAAAGTTCTGAGTTGTGCCCACTGGCTGTGTGTGTGCATATACAAATATATTGGGAGCATATGTGTTTGCATATTTATATGAAGCTTTACTTAAAATATCTTTTTATAGAATATTTATATGTATTTTATATATATATATATGTATCAATACACACATAAGAACACCCACATATATAAATATACTACATTTTTCTTCTGAAGTTACTTAAGCTGAGTGTAGTAATGAACAATCTACAACAGAAAAATCTTTCTTCCCTGGTTATCTGCGAGTCTCAATTTGTGTTCCCTTATCAGACACAAAACAGTTCTAATATTGAAAATATACATCAATTCCTTTTCTTCTAAGACCCTTTATATAATTATTGATAAAAGTATTCAAGAACAAATCAGCTAATTCATTACTTTTTCCTTTATAATCTCCATTTCAGAAATGTAGCTGATACTGTTATTAAAAAAATTAAATGCATCTTAATTACCAAAGTCTTCCTCATTTCCTGCTGATGCTTTGCACTGAGACCAGTGAATAATCTGCTTTGGAGCATCTTCTGGAGATACAGGTGTGCCATCTGGGTTAGCATAAAATAGCAACAATGGCTGAAAGTGACATCGAATGCACCTGGACACCACATCTTTCCATTTTGTTCCGATCTAATTAAAAACAAAAAAAACAACCAACCAAACCCCAAAACATTAAACCAAATTATGGAAAGAATAATTTATTAAGCAACAGATACCAAACACCCAATTCCAAAGGTACATTAAGACTCAACATTTTGGTGCATGAGTTTATGTAAATTGCGACAAAAAGCTGGAACCAGCATTACATGAGCTAACAATCAGAACATCAATATCATGAATACAGCAGCCAGTAAATTAGGTCATCTTTTTCATTAAAGAAGTACAAATTCTGAAACATCCAGCATTTGGAAGGTAGAACTGTAAAGTAGTGAAGTCAATCCTAAAATTCATTTGTGAAGACTGATTTAAAAAAACTAAAGGCGTATCCATTTGAAGAAAGAAATCTGTTTGACTTGTTTTAAGGTTGGTGTCAGTACAATACATTCTAGAAAAGTAAAGATGACTAAATTTGGTATTAATAAAACCAATATTCACCTCTTTTACATTAGCATCGTCAAACAGCACCCATTTGCAACTCTTGGTGTGGAAGGCAAAGGCACAGTAATGTCGGCTTGTGTAGCAAATCATTCCCACAAGAAAAAGTTCACTATTTTTGGCATTTTCATCTGTTACCCTGTAAAACAGCTGTAAAAATGGTTACATATTTTAACATACACCTAAAACCTTTAGCCTCCATTTCCAGAGATACGACTGGCATTTCAACAAGGCAATTGGTATTAAATATCCTGTTCCACTACACAAATTTTCATGAGTACAAATAATGATCTTTGCAGTTAGGAGGTCTATTTTTACTGTTATTTTTGCATACTTGAAAAGGTAAAACAATAACACCTTGGAATAATTTAACAAATTTCAAACTGAACATGATGTTCCTAGATTTTCAACTAGGAATTCACCCACCACAAGACCAACACTTCTGACTGGACTTTCTCCTCTCACAGAAATTACATCAAGCAGCAGGTTATAGAGAATGGCAAATGTAGATATAGCTTTGAAGTGAAACTGTGCTCTTTAAAAATACATACTTTTATAGATATTTATATTTTGTATATTTTAGATATACATAAAATACTTGTAAGATTAAATTCTAGAGTAAGCAAATAGTAGGCTTTAAGTTAGATACCCCAGGAAGATAAAGTTGTGTCGCCAGATTGCGCATAACCTCTTCTGTCAGGTCAGAGTGTTCCGAATCCCAGACTAAACCGATTGTGACAATCTCAGGACAATTCATAAGAACACGACGAATTTTTATTTTTTGACCACAGTTACTCTAGAAAAAATGAAAAAAAGAAGTGGTGGGAGTGAAAACAAAGACTTTTTAAAAAATGGAAGTCCAAATCTGAGCTACTAGGCAAGAAATAGTGTAACAAAACAACTCTGCAACTTCTAATTCTCAAATTTAATTACAGTGTTTGTTTCTAACAATTTAAGGGTAATAATCTTCATCATAAAAACACTCTGATGAAGACTACAGCTAAACTTCTATATCCAATCACCACCTCAAAACAGAAATCTCTGAAAACATCCAAGTAACTACCACAATTTATTTTCTGTTTCCCCTTTATTTCATGATTTAAGCTTAGGCACATGTGTCCTTGTGTACTTTGCTGTCACCCCTAAATAAACAGTGTATACACAGAACCATTGAAGGAGGAGAGGAAGTGAGTAGAACAAGTGAAAAGAGACTACTTTTGTCATCAGAAACTCAAAATTATTCCAAGAGAAGCCAATGTTGTCAAGCACTCAGAAAATACACGTGGTCTGCCTAATCAATACTACCTGTCTCTATGTTGGAGATGAAGTGAATAAAACACAGACCTAAACTTGCATCTACAGCACCACGTTTATCTATAACCAGAGCAATAAAATATAAACTTAAGGGCTTCTTTACCCTAAGCTGGAATGCACTGAAGTGGCCATGGGTAATCCTGCTTTTAGGGGAATACTTTAGCCTTACTTAACATCCAAAGAAGTTCTCTCTTGCATCTTAAAATAATGCAACATCTTTGTTTACTTACAGGACACTTTCTGTAGTCATCAGCAGTATTTGCTGCTTGGAGTAATTCTGCAAACATTTCTGGCTTGAGACGTTCATGCCTCTCCATCATTCTTTCTACTTCATTACTGTAAAGAAATAAATAATAAGAAGAAAGTAGTAAATGTGATTTCCCTTGTGAAAAGCTAACAGATTTAATTCAGTTCTCAATTAACTACATCTTGTGATTAAAAAGAAGGGATACAGAGGAAAAAACAGTAGCGATACATACTTTTTGTCAAGTTGTCTCAACATCTTGCTTTTGAAAGCCAAATGTTACTTTAGGACAGCATCTCAAAAATGTGTTTGAACAAAGGACTACACATTCATTTTTAACACTTGGGGCATTTCTCTGGCATGCTTAGCTTACTACTGGAAGGGCTGTGGTAGAAAAATGAGATAGAAGAATAAAAGCTCTTACCACAGGGCTGTGGTAGAAATGTAACGCACGAATTCCGTAAAAGGCAATGGGTCTGATGATGCTCCACAGCTGCGACATACACACTACAAAAACACAAATACTTTTGTTTTTATTTACTCAGGACAGTGGAAACAAAGTATTTGTTAAAGCAAACAAATAAAGGTCTGACCTGTTCATACAGTGTCATAGCAAACTTCTGATGAGAAATACAGGATTTTGAAGTGCACATATCCGTTTCGCTGTTTGGCACTAAGTGAAAATGAATCCTCTCAAGGATATTTTCCTACAGAGAAATAATATGTAAATATAAACCGAGATGAAGTAGTAAAAATATATGGGAAACATTACACTTTAAATACTCCAAATACTTCCCTTGGCTTCAAATAGTCCACCTACAAGTTTAACATTTATTTAATCCCATCCCTACTCACAGCTCAGTGTATGGGAATTCTCTTCATCTCGAGGTTTCCAAAGATCAAAACAGCATTAGACAACAGTTACCCAACTGTTCTTCCAGAGTGCATTGCCCTTTGAAGGAAGTGAATCTTCAAGAAAAATTAAGAGATCTGTTCTTACAGTAAGACAAGATATGAATGTCGTTGCGTGCAATGACTGAAATAGTTTTTGCATCAGACCTCTGTCTCAGTTCTTCTTAGACTTTTATGTCTTTCTCTGCATATCAATCTGATCATGTTTAGCACATGTGCCAACACAGAAAATACCACTGACAGAAGGAAAAAGCTCATAAATAGCACATGAGTGATCCCATCCTAAGTCTTATTTTTTAACCTTAAAAGAAAAGGAAAAAAAAAAAAGTATGAAGATCATCATCAGTTTGGCCCCTGAATCAGCATGGGCATTTTTCCTCTTTTGCCAAAAATACCAGATGTAATTGAGAGAAGTGAATCTATTCAAGCAGATCATTCAGATAGCCGAGTACTTTACAGGTCCAAATGCATTTTAATTAAATGGAGTACTAATGAGAGATTCTCTTTCATTACTGCAATCCATGAACCTGACTGCAAGATCTCAAACAGCCACTTTCAAGTGTTCTCTAATGGATTTTCCTAGGTATGTGAAAATGCACTTGGCATATACATATTTATTGGCAAATACTTCTAAAGAATGTCCAAAGCTGAAAGTGATCAAAGTAGCAACCATATTCTCTGTCCCTCAAATGTCTGAAGGTTAATACTCTGGGGTTTGGTTGTGTTTTTTGTTTGTTTGTTTCACAACAAACAGTTTACATTGTCTAAGACAAGACTTCTTAGAAAGACTTCTTTACCAGCGTTCTGTGTGATCTTGAGTCATTTACGGCCACAATAATGACTTGTGTTTTTCAGTGAGACACTTCATAAAAGCAGAAAGATCTTCCAGTATTCGTTCATTCTTGGAGAAGAAAAAGGAAACCTCTTGTGCAGGAGACTTCAGTAATGAGTTGGCTAGTTGTACTGGAACATATTTCAATAGCTGAGACAATACTTGGAGAAACAATCTATATTCAAATCCGTATGTGCCTCTTCTCCCAAAAAGACCACCCTTCTCTCCATCCAAAAAAAATTTAGGAGTGATTGAGACTTCATCATCCCCAAGGACCTCCTGAAGTAACAATGTTTCACGGATCCCCCGCCCGAGCTACAGAGTTAAGGAAGAAAGTATGGAGCAAATGCAAGATTGCTCCATCCCACATTACCAGACAAGCCATCTATCTGTTCCTCTCAACTAGCACAAAGGTCAGTAGTTTTATGTCACCATGAGCCTGGAGCTACCAAACAACACACCAGCTTGGCATCCACAAAACACAATTCTACTCAACTGTCACAAAGCATACTTACAAAGCATTCTGCTGCGTCATCCATGAACCCAAGCTGGAAGCGCTGTTCATCCTTAAAACTTTCTGCCAGGGCATGTCTCATATTATCTGATGGGAGTGCTTTTTCTCGACTGTGTTGGAATTGTGAAAATATTGCCTAGGAAGAAATACTATTACTTAGCTTCATTAGCCACTGGACTATACACTGTGGTTCCACACAAATCCACCAATTCTTACGCAGTTGCCGAAGCAGCAAATATATCAAATGTTTATAAATCTCCTTAAGTTTAGAAATTACTGTTACTGAGGTTCCATGTTCTGTCACTCATTCCATTAGAAGAAGTTATGTTACCAAACTGACCATTGCCCCGGTAGAAAAAAACCCATAGAAGTATATAAAAATTCAGGTGATTGACTTTTGCTCCCAGAAGCAGCACAAGCCCCGATCTGTCATTATGCAGCTGTTTGTTAATTTGCCCACTGCACTAGCAGTTCATGCACACGTATCTCACTTTTACAGATGGGGTGTATTTCTTAGGGCATAACAGTACTGCTTGGGTTAGTTTAACACCCATCATTCATTAATTAGTACTTCAGACAGGAGTCTATCTTCATTAAAATTATGGATATGCAAAAACCTCCCAAAAAGTAGATAGAATGCTGACAATCCTTGCTACTAAATCAGCACCATGCTGAACCAGTGCACACAATACAAGAGAACAGATCAACATTTAAAGTTCCAGAACATGAGAATTAATTGCACTTGATGTTTTCTTCATTTCCCAGAAGATATAGTTGGCTACTGCTTTACTTTTTGGCAGAGATACGTATGCAAGCGACCTCATCGTTTAGCAAGTAAGGGAGGTTGATTTTGAAACAACTGGAACTTAAAAGCTATTAAATGAGAAAACATTTGCAGATATTAAAGGGTGTATTCCACTGTCAAGAATTCTAAGTCAAACTTTAGAGAAAAATAAAGAGAATAAAGACAAAGCAAATCAGGACAAGCCACGTAAAATATAAATAAGAGCATGCATTCTTCACACAGGCCTCCTACTGTTAAAAAAATCTCCGTTGGACAGAAGGCAAAGATACAACAGATAGGCAAAGTTTTGGTGCTAACAGAAAGTAATGTTTTAACCATGATGCATTCCAGGGTGTCTGTCAAATATTTAAAAAATATTTAATATTTTAAAAAACATGGACTACCGATAAAAATTACAGTCAATGTCTCAACGTAAACATTCAAAATTAGGTTTTTACCACATCTGGTAATACAAGTTACCTCTGTTTTGAAAACATTTATCACTTCTCATTTTGTCTGCTAGGTCATTTTTGACATGCAACAGAGCCTTACATGTCTGGCTTTAAAAAACCAGTACAGATAAGCAGTTATGCAGATATGTATGCTCGTTTTAGTGGCATGCATAATCTAAGTGCCCCTCCAGTGTTATCCAAGAAGAAAAGAGCATATTTAACTCTCAGAACACCATCATAAGAAAAAGGTAATGGATTGAACTGAAGTAAACCAGAATTTATTGGCTGTGCTTTTAGTTTACAGGAGGAGTTGATGCAGATAAGTTATCCTTCTTCACTGGTGAACAAGAAGGGTTAAAACAGCCCAAGACCACCAAAACACCCACAAGTCACAAACAAGTTACCAAAATGCATCATCATCCAGCATATATACTTGCTGAAAATCAAAATGCCCCAAGTTTTGAACACAGAACAGAATCTCTCAGGCACTATGTCTAAAGAGACAAGAAAGCACGACCAGTAGTGTACATAATGACTGAGGACAGATATTTCCAAATTAGTCAACCACAATGTTTTGAGTTCAGTACAGAGGCTACTGGCCATGGAGTTATAAACATCACAACTATATTGTTAAAACACTAACTAATTCCATTCTAACTGATTTCAGAACAGGCAGCAATACCACTTCTTATCAGTATTCCTGGGAATGTACCAAAATAGGAAGACAAGACAGTCCAGGCAAAGCAAAATATTCAGGGACATTAAGTCATTTAGATAAATCACATAGTGGGAGTAATCAAGCCCTCAAGAACACATCCTTGAAAGAATAAACAAAGTTGCAAGTCCTAAATTACAGCAGCCTTATGAAGCAGCTGAAGCTAACGTAGCACTGCGGAAGGTGACTTCAAGTCATGCAAAACCTATCGTCCTTTGTACCAGAGCCCCAAAAACTACAGGAGGAGAGAGGCTATTAAGGTACAGCAAGTGGTATATGTAGCTTGAAGAAAAGAAGCAACTCACCTTCACACCATTAGAATGGAATGATTGATCAGTTGCAGGTCAATTGCAACACACCATGAGCACTACCTTCTTCACGTTTATGAGCACATTGAAGCTGTTACGTTATTTTTTACTACATTTTCAGCGCTAGGATTAGTCATTAAGAGTATGCAGTGTTACACATACATTCCAGCAATTGTCACCCTTCAATCCCTCTTCATTTCTTACAGGAAGTTCCAGTGCAACATCGTACAGGACTGTGTATGATGAGAACTTCACATGTAATACAGGTCTAATCAAAAGGAAAAGACCACAAAGCTTACTCTTTATTATGACATCAGATATGAACATGGATCCCTAAGCAAACAAACCTCCAGGAAACTAAAGCTATCATCCCAAGGCAGACAAGATTTTATCTGAAAACATAGGTGTGCCTGAGTTACAGTCTGGACTTGATGTACGAACAAGACCAAGTGCCTAGCACACAGAAGAACACGATGTACATCAAAACACTGGTGAAAGAAAAAGCCCCAGCAAGCTCTGTAGAGTCAAGAGCTTGTAAAAAGGCTGGAATAAAAGCCTGAGGAAGTTAGTTGGAAGATGTGTAGCCTCAACCTACTTCACCTTACTGGGTTTTTAAAAGTAGTTATTTTAACCAAGGAAATAAAATGGCACCCTTTAGAAAAAAATGTTTGGAAAAAGACAGCGACATGTTGAAAACCAGCTGCACCATACTGCAGTCATGATAAACACTAAAAATGGCTGAAAAAAACTATACACAGTACACATATTATATACCTGCTGAAACGTTAAACAAATACCATGGTAAACAGGTCATACCAAAAATGCTTATTCAGTAACAAGGTTTGGTCTGTGAAAGTCCCCGAGAATAAACTAAAATACTTAGCTTACCCTTGCTACAATTTAGTATCATCAAAAAACACTTCATCAAGGAACTACATTTTCAAACAGTGTTGTCCCTCTCAGCTCCCTCCAGATGAGCAATTCCCAGTACTGCATATCACTGCACCTACTACTACATTTGACTATACATTCCAAAGTCTAATTACAAAGAACGTAATTAGAATTACATTCTAATTCCCGCATTAGAATCCCAAGTGTCTTTACAGTCAGATTGCAGTAAGAGTAGAAAATGCACACCACCAAAAAAAATTCAAATACCCCTATACATTTTTTCATGGCTATTTTCCCCAGCGAAACAGAGATATCATACTACAACTGCTTCCCTAGTAACTGCCGGCAGCCAAATACCAGTGCAGGAAAAGCAACAAGAACTTAACAGAATTTGACATTTTGGTTACAGACTTCAGATGAGTTACAAAACCGTTTGAAGCACATGTTTTATGTGCTAGTTAAGAGATGCAGACCTGAGTTACCTTCAAACACTAAGGAGTTACCAGCTTTCGTTAGTCTCCCAGTAACATTACCTGCCCTTCATTACTTACAAACTGCAGAATTAAACCCTGCACCATTACCTTCAACTACTGAGTAAAAAAGTAAAAGCATCTTGAGACCTTATCAGATAGGAATATAGTAACTGTAGAAGATCTGTATTCAAATACTACAGGAAAGAACAAAAGCATATGCATGCAAATGGAAGAAAAAAAATAAATCTCTGCAAGACTAGTTAGAAATTTTCAAATCAATTACACTGTCTTTTATGAGACAAAAGTTTTACATTTACACAGACCGTAAAATTTGTGTACTGTAAAATTTCTTTTTTAAACACAAGAAAGTATTTCTGTAACAAACATTAGTTAAAAATGTTCTAACATCTAAATTGTTTCTTTACACAAGAATGAGTCACACAGACATATGTATGATAGGGATATGAATGAGTAAAAATTAGGTTTTTTTCTCTCTTTTTGAAAGATGATTCTTCCAAAAATTATTTACCTTTAAAGCACAAAATATGCAGGCATCTCCCTGACACACGTGTCCAGTTAAGCCTCTTAAACTTCGTCGAAATATGTCAAGTTGCCATAATACCTATAAAACAAAGTTTCACAGAAAATAATGAGTTCTGAAGGTTCTGTCTTTAACACAGCAACATATAGTAGATTTTCTTTTTTTTTTTTTTCAGTTTCACATAGCATGTACAACTTGAGCATCAACATTGCTGCAATAATTATGGTCCTTCACCATTAACTTGGTAAACCAAAAACGTGGAAGGTTCACCTTTGACAGTCAAAATTTTTATAACTTTTTGAAACAATGGCAAACAAGGCACTTTGTGTGTAAAACGAGCTGAAGTTTCTTAGGAAAACAGGTAGCAAGCTAAACTGGATACAGAGATTGTAATAATCATCTTACAAACTTACAGAAAAGTCAGGCAGATATGGGATTTACTTCATTTCTCTTCTCTTTCCCCCTCCCTCAACTCCATGCTTTCTTTCAAATAAAAAAAACCCAGAAACGTGGAAACTGAACTGCTAGGTAAAATGCAAGCACAACTTCAGGTTAAGTCTATATGCTACATTCTTATGGTCTCTTACTAAAATAATTGCTGAAATACATTTGTTTTTCCACAGATCAAAATAACCCTGGTGCTTCTTCAGGTATGTTTCTACCTTTTATTTGTGAAACTACTCTACATAAAGGTCATGTCAGCTTTGCTACATCACACTGCTTTCACTATCTAATATCTTAGATACACAATCAGTGCAGCAGTTTAGAAAGTTGCCCATTTAAAATAAATAAACCCAAAAATGAGTTATCAAGAGGCACGGTAGCACAAGAGCTACAAATCTGGCGGGGGGGGAGGGGGTGTGTGTGTGTGGAAAATCCTATCTATAAATGTAAAAGCTAAAATTAATTAGGATGCTTTTGAAAATGATTGTCCACCTCAATTTGAAGGTTGAATAGAGGTTAAAAGAGGAGAAATGAAAGGAACACATTCCTCCTGGTAAAAGGGCAGTCACTGATCATCAGCCACCATCTGATAAACAGCAGTAGGTTATGAAGTAGTAGGATTGTCTGAAACTATAACTAAAAGTGACTTAGGGTTTAATTTTAGGGCAGCCTAAGGGAAAATAACAAAAATTGAGAAAGAATATAGGTCATGCTGTTACCATTGAATGTAAACCAGCAAACTCATTCTACTAAATCTATTGTACATTTTCATTTTAAGCATATTTAGATACCATGCAGACTATGCAGATACATCTCTCTCACCTTCTATGTTTAAATCTGTACCATTTTTGACTCAGTTGTTTTTCTTTTTAGCAATGCTCTGTCACAGAAATAAGTAGATCCCCATATTCCCTGTCATAACTAGGTTGTAGAAGTTCAATGTTTTATGCTAATGTATTATTAAACTATACTTGAGAGATCTGAAGAGACAACATTTTTTTCAATTACAGTTCATGTAAAAACAGAACAGTGTGTAGCTAAACACATGCAAGAAGTCAGTTGATAAAATGTATGTATATAAACAGTAAAATAAGTCTTTATTGTCAAGTATATCTCCTGCTCTAATATTCCTGATATCAGAGTCAAAGTTTTCAACTACATGTGCATCTTCTGCTATGCCCCAGCACCACAGATCCATCTGCTAATTTGGAGCAAATGGTATTTTAATAAATAGTGTCCTATTCAATGTTAGTAATAGTACTGGTTGCTCCACATTCAAAAGTGTCTTAGTTTTAAAATTCAAGCAGCAAGTTTCAAATTTATGAGTCCTGAGTTACCAAATACAAAAAGGCAATTTTTTTCTAATATTTTTTCTAATATTCTTAATGCATGCAAACAAAATAATATGCTGTCATTTTTGCAAAATTAAATATTTAATACTCTCAATCAAATCCTTAAAATCAAATTCTGAATAGAACTACTTCACGCAGTTGTCTTTTTTCCTATGATTACCACATTTTGTCTTCCTTTTTAGGAGAGGCCATTCCAAAAAAATACGCTATTGTGCTACTCTGTCTTACTTGGAATCATTAAGAAGTTTAACTGAGAACAGAATTTAACAACACTGAAAACTGTGGTGTATTGTTCTGCAGAATACACATACCACAACACTAATGTAAAACCAGCATTATCCAGAGAACATTTTCCCTACTATGACCACCTAAGCTGCTACAAAACCAAAACCATTGAACAAATTAAGTTTTTTCTTACCTGAACAGCACTATTAAGAAAGCAGCTGTTTTGTCCTGGTTCATTTAATAAGCCTTTTGTAGGGGCCAGGGACAGTATACTTCCAGGCTGATAAACTTTTCCAAGGTTACCCCCAGGTTTTCTTAAGAATTTCACCCATGCCATTATTTTTTAGACCTTACAATTGCAACAGTTACACTTAAATATTTAAGGATATGATGGGTGCAAGGCAAAGAAGAAGGTCCTAAGAGAATTCCTGTAAAGTCATAGCATTCCATTCAACTCTGTGCAGGAGTTACCACTCATAGGTTTAAGTCCATCTTCCATGAGTAGCTGTCAGCCATATATTAGGATCAGTCTCTCAGGGATATCAGTAAAGTTACTATAAGTTATTAGTTGTATTATATTGCATGTTCATATAGATCACAAAAATGGAAAGTTCTTGACAGGCGTTACACTCCTCTCCTCTCGTTTCGCTCCATCTTCTCCTCACTTTTAACTGTGACACTTGAAATATATATATATAGTTTAGGAGACGTCATGTTTCATTCTTTCCAGTTTATCTGAAATAGGAAAACAAACAAACAAAACAGGAAATATAAAAATAATATTTTCCAAAGTGTTAAAGACCTTCTAAATCAGAAAAGACATCATGGCCAAAACATCTGTAAAGGCAGATGCAATAACCAGAGAAGAAGGACACACAATTGCCACCTAAAAGTTGTTTTAAGGCAGAAAAATTATTTTATCTGTTATACTCAATTATCCAAGACAATAAAATTAGCATAAAGGTTCTCCTAGCAATATGCAAGGGCTTATAAAAAGACCACAAAATACATGAGTTATTCTAACTTTGAATTTGCAAGTCAAATAAAAGATTAGCAAGAAATAAATACTTTTATTCAACACTGGAAAGCTTAAGATGGTTTTGATTTTAGTATCCCAGCAAATCACATGAAGTAATAGGAATTTCCATGTCTTAAGACTAAGATGTTATATATGGATTCTCAGCTAGTACTCAGCTTTCAAAAGTCTGTACTACCTAGTAAACACTACAGAAATATATCATTAACCACGTTGCATTCTTAAAGCACCCAGAAAAACACAGCTAATAGCAGAGCAAGAACATTCTAGTATCTGCCCAAATAACTGATTCCAAGATTGTCAAATTCCAACAGGAAGAGCTGTTTCTCTCATTGTTGAGGTTACGTATTTAAGGTTAAATGACTCATCATCCAGAACATCACCACAGGCACCTGTAAAGCCTGTGAAGCGATGGATCTCACAACATTGGCATTACTACACCATCCACAGAAACATTTGAAATAACAGTACAGAATAGAATAAAGAGTAGAATAAAGTTAAATAAACCAAAGTGATTAAGGCTGCAGGATTGCGAAAGACAAAAAAGGACAAAAAAAAAAAAAAGATTTGGGCCTCACATTATAACCAAGATAGTTGCCTTAGATTTTACAACCACGTAAGATACTAAACAGATATTGGTATACTTCCAAACTTGCAGCCTTCTCACTACAGTTTTTTCCAGTGTGCAAGTCTTTTAAGATTAGTGAGCAGCATTATAAAAGAAAACTAAATTTTGCAGTTGCAATGCTGTATAAATTGGAAAGTAACTTGCCCCAGCTCAGAACAACCAGCCACACATTCACATCAAACAGCATCCACGGCTCTCAAATACTGTACAGCTGGGATACCACACAAACAAACCACAGGACTTCAAAAAACTACTTGCAGAAAGTCTTGCACCCCTAAAACCATTCTCCTTCATTTAAAAGAAACACTGGTACTTGCTTGTATTATCAAAAAAAGAAAAAATCAATAACTGGAACCTAACCAAAAGTCTCTTTGCCCCATGCATAATCAGATGGGTTTTGTTTGTTTACTGATGTTACTCTATCTCACCCGTTAGTAATTTGATTTAATAATACTGGAAATAGGAAGTGTGATTTGTGACAGCACTGAGCAAGGAGTCTGAAATCTAACTGGAAACTGACCTTGACAGAATAGCATGTGATGATTTTGTTTTCTTTATGTTCACTTCAATTAAACCAGAAGGGGAGGGGGGGATAGTATGGAACTGTAAATGCATACCAACTGGAGATCTTATTAGAACTAAATAATTTACCAGGAGTATCAACTTCAATTCCCACTCCCTCCCCCCCAAAAAAGTCAAAGGGCTCCACGGCATTACAGCTACTCTCTAAAAAGGAACACTCTAAGAAAACAGGGATACAGGCAAAGGTAAAACAAAGATTAACAAGGGAAAAGATTAAAGATTTTCTGAAGTCAGGTATGCAGAAGTAATAATTCCTAAAAATAACATAATTATGATTTTAAAAAGAAATAAAACCCAGAAGAATCTTATATTGCACTCTTTCAGCCATCAAACACTTTCTACTGATTTCTGATTTAATATTTTTATATCCATACTGAAAAATTGACCTAATATATTTTTGTCACAAAAAGAGCTCCTTGACATACCAGAGAAGCTTCTTAAGCACACATTTTCCTGGCAACACAGAGTTCTTAACTCTGCTTTACATAATTTCCCATATGGAGAATTCTGTACAGTTTTCTCCACCCTCCCGCTGCTGTCCCGGAAGACAAAACTGAAGTTGAGATGAACAATTTTTGTTAATCAGTACCATCAAACTTAAAAGGTAAGGAAGCAAAAAAAAGAAACAAACAGGAAAGTGACTGGATTTGGAACAGTACAGATGGCCTGTGATAGCCATAAGGAAACTGATGAAAAGGTAGACTGTATGTCAGTGAAGTACAGAAGGTACTGGGAAAAGACAGGGTTCTGGTATCTGAATTTCATCTGGAAACAGATCTCACATATTCAACTGTGAGGGTGGACTACAGTTGGTTATTTAAAGAAATCCAAGGATAGATAAGAATGGCAGGATTTCTTTCCACCCAAAAAATGAGAAAAGTTTAATCCTTCTTGATCAGTTATTTTCTCATCTGAAGAAAAGGGTAAGGATAGACCCAAACTCACGTTAAATTTGGGAAGTATTTGTGATTTTTCCTTTACATGCAAAAGCGAGATAGCTACCACAAACACCTGTGAAACTCATCTCTACGACCAACAAACCAAAATTACAAAACATTAAGGAAACGTTTACTTCTGTAAATCTCTTCGTCAGCCTTGGGGCTGACTTATATTGAGCCACGAGGGTAGAAGAGATTCCACCAACTTTTATGTCTATTTCTTACCGTATTTTCAAGCACAACTTCCCCATGATTCTGAACAACAGATTTATGCATGGATATGGCTGAGGGGGGAAGAACCTCTCCATTACAATCCTGTATCACATACGAGGGTGCACAGCTTTCTATTCACCAGTCAGAAATAATGTCACTGTATTAGCTTAGAAATCAGTGCAGCTATTATTTCACCTAAACAAATCGCTTTCTGGAAGCACAATCGTGTTTAGGCATCTTTCATACCCATTTAGATAAAACCGATGAGATAAAACTGTTGGCTCTGTGAATACTGAAGCTACCAATGCCTGGCTCCTCATAGGTTTACGTCTCACAGCCGAGTTCTCGCAGTTTTCTCCCTAATTGGGGCATATGCCAACTCTGCTCCTTACATCATCTTACAAGGTCTCTCTCTTCCAGCCAGCTGCCTGTTTTCATGTGCTTTGTAAGGACACAATCATCTTTAAGACTTGTAACCCTTCTGTCCGATTGGGTGGAAAACTGCCAATGGGTTCAAAAGTTGTCGACTGCACGTGTCTTTGAAATTTGGCTGAAGAAGAGCTATTTACATCTTCTCAACTTCATTTTGCAATTACTCTCAGTGTGTTGCATAAATGACTAATGGAAAACCTCTCATGCCCAACATCATTAAGGTTACTTTTAAGCAACACGGCTTTTTGCTTCTGCTGACAGTTCACGCCTCTGTGCTGAGCCTGGCAACCCACCCCATGGCTGACAATGCTGGTAAATCAACTTCTCAACTGATACATGTTACAACTGAGGAATTTAGATACACGACAACAAAAACCTGGAAGGAAGTATTACATGTATTGCAAGGGAATCCACTAGAGCTTTCTGCACTGAACCAACATTAGTAGGACTGTGATTATTTTCTTCTCCCCACCAGTATGAAAGCCATCAAAAAATAAACCCACAACTGTGAAAGTTTGAGTGTTTTCCACAGCTCAAAATCTTGTCATTTAAAATAAAAATTTTTTGTCAAAAGAACAAAAATCCGATGTGTCCTGTGACAATATCGGTGGCTGCAATGATTTTTTCCCCCCCCAACATTTGAAATAAATTTTTAAAAAGTGAAGTTGCTTTAAAAATGTAAAAAAAATCTGAAATTTGAAATGAATCCATTCTTACATCCACCTCAATGGCTCTGACATGTTTTTCGTTCCTGCACAAATCCTGCCCCCTTCCACCTTTACCATGGTGTTGAATTGTGTATTTCAACAGATCTCATCTGCTGTAAGATACACCTCATGTTTTTAGTCAACACCAGGCTGTCTTTGAAAATTCTACCATTCACTTCAAAAAGCTGTTGAATATATTTACAAGAATGCAAATTTTCACTATTTGAAACATCAAATAGAGGGGAAAAAAGCCCCGCCACCTTCATTAACAGCACTTACTTGCAACACATAACATGAAGCAAGAACAACGCTATAAGACAAGACCAAAACAAACAAAAAAAGCCCACAAAACCAACATTCCCAGCAGTGAGGATTAGCCTTGATTTTGTGGGCCATCTGCGAGTACACCGGGCAGCAGTACTGGGCTGACAGTTGTTTATACATTTAGTCACCGACTCAAGAAGTCCCCAAGAGGCAAAAGGCGCATTTTATGGTTATCTCCTCTAGAAATTCTTCCAGGCATTCTCTGAAAATTTATAAACCCAGTCTGTTTCTATTTTAAAGACCTCTATTGTCTCTTCTCCAGCCCTTATGCTTTTAGCTGCTCCTCATATTCCAAACCACGGCTCCTGCACATTGTACTTCTCTGCATCCTTTCAAGACAGGAGAACCAGAAGTGGAGATGCTAACCCAGAAGGCTTTTGTCCAAGTATACAATTTTTTTCTTTAAGCTGTTCCAATAAAAACTTTCCTGTTCGCATCAAAACCAAAACAACAGGTTCACAGCTCAGCATCTCTGGTCAGTTACAAGTAGGAACCAACTTTAGAAATAGCTACAATGGGAACTCTGAGTAAAGATCTTAAAGAACACGAATTCCAAACCCATGACACCGGCCAGCATTTACAGTGAATCATCGCACAGAAACTACGGAGATTTTTGTTTCCCCATTTTCCTCCTCCTTTACAAAGTGCTTTGTTCAAAGGTAACTATGTATTCTTCCTTGAACCTCAAAAGATAGAAGGTATCTTCACAATGATAATTCTCACACTTGCCTTTTTAACCCAGATGAACTGCCTGTCCAGACGGCAACCTTGCCTTTCAGTTTGCTGTGTAGACGCTTGATCAGTAGCACAAGTGCAAAATACCAACTTCTGTTTCATCCTGAAAAGTGTTATGATTTCCTCAGCCGTCAGAAAAAAAACTATGTGACTGAGTTACGAGTAATGGCAATAGGAGCACAATCTTTAAATTCACCCACATTTTACAGGGTTGACAAAAATAACATTCTGAATCTTCACACTTCATGTATTTCTTCACAAATAAATCTGTATGAATCTATCTACAAACACTTCACTCAGTCCACTCACGTAAAATTATGATCCAGTTCATCTCCTGTTATAGTCCCAACCCATCATTATTCAACCTGGCCATGACAAACTCCAACTTGTTTCCATTTAAACCACAAGAACATTTTTTAGACGCCTTTGAATAGATTTCATTCCCATCACTATGTCCCTCAAGTAACTAAACTCTTCACTCTATCAAGAAGCATTAGCCGAGGAAAAAAATGACGAAGCGTTGCTACCAAGATCTTGAAAAGCAACATAACTGAAACACATGACAGCGCTAACATCCTGACCCTGAAACCCTATGGGTCCTGCACCCCAACAGTTCTGCCAATAGTACATCATGCACATCGTATGGCTGAAAAAGATTCTGCACTGTCAGATTTTGTAGTGATAGTCAAGTGTGTATTTTCGGTGTTTTTATTGTCAACACCCCTCTGGTCCAGGATGCACAAGCAATTTGACATTTAAATAAAAACAACCAGCAAATGTATCTTACTTTGCAACAATTTGTTAGGGGGAAAAAAGGATTACTCATGGTTGCAACAGTTTGTTAGGGGGAAAAAAGGATTACTCATGGTTTAACGAGGCTAGATAATATTCAGATTACAACATGAACTATCACTATTTTGATACCTAAAATCACCCTCTCGTTCTACAAGAGCAAAACAGTTAATAAAGTCAGTCAAGGGAATTCCCATCACCTTGAGGGGAAAGGGGATACTGCATCATAATATTCACACAATTAAGTTTTTGCTCTTAAAATAATCCTAGTAGCTTCAACGTTAAGCAAGAGGGGATTTTTATTTTTTCCCCCATGTCCAAAATAAAGCATTAAGTAGACCTATGTAAAAATCACACTGATTTTGAGCACAAAAACAATGCGTTAAGAGAAGAAAACATCTTCCTTGAAAAGATCATTTAAAAATATTTGCATTGAAAATCAAAGTAAGGGATAAACTTGAATCAGACATTGGGCAGACAATTTGCTTACATCTACCTACATGCCTCTGAAACTCTCTTTGTACTAAAACAGCGAACGACACAGCCTCCAAATGCTGTAAACTGATTAAATTTCAAACAGCTCCATACCACCTGTACTGGCATTTCCTGTTCTAAACAATCTTTGAAAGCAGCCAGGGATCCCAGCTGACCTGTGTGCTTCATCCCCAGCACACTCACCTTTTTTCCTTCTTCATTGCCTTTGTGCT
>WTSP01027297.1:0-20272 GCA_025331215.1 Actenoides lindsayi | reverse complement strand
GTGGGAGGTGTCCCTGCCCATGGCAGGGGGGTTGGAACTGGATGATCTTTAAGGTCCCTTCCAACCCTGGCAATTCTGAGTCTATACTTTATCCTCACTTGAATAGCAAAGATGTAAAGAACTGACGCAGATCAAGAAAAAGAAAATACATACTCGAGTCACAATATTCTTCAACCTTCTATCAGAGAAAACTGGGCATGTAAAGATGAGCACATGAAAGGTAGCATCCGTTAAGGTTCATGTTGCAATGGCTTTAGGTTTCAGGAATAACAAAAAATGAGCTCTGTCAAGAAGAGGGGTTGGATAGCATTGAGAAGAAATACAGCACGCAGAAATTGCATGGAATTACGAGGGCTAAGAAATCCACCTTCCTATGAACTCAGCTAATGCTGTTTTCCTATTAGAAAAGGATGAAATTACTATTTGTTTAATTTTAAAGAAGATGAGCGAGGAAAAAAAAGTAGTAAAAAGGTGTCTTGAGGAAAATCTACATTTTCCAGACTATTATAAGTCAGGTAATGATTCTTTTCTCGTGGGGAAATGTATCTGAGGCATGGAATGGAGGAAATAGGAATTCCCTAGTATCTTCAACGGATTCTGAAGCAGTACATGCACAAATATCTGTAGAGGTAAGAAGTTTGTACTGCACCAAAGGAATGGGAAGGAAGAAAACTGAATTTTTTTGAAGCCTATATAACCAGGTATCTTTTACATTCACTAGGCAAACCCCAACATCTACTGTAAGCAGCATAAATGTCCCCCTAAGAGTTGGCAAGTGTTTCCAGTGAGAAAAAGTCTTCCAATTTCAACAATACTAATCCAAAATATGAAGACAATATATAGACAATGAGCAGTGTCACCCTTTCTGTCTCCTTGTTTCTGCCTCCTTGCTCAATTGCCAGCTTTAGAAACAGCCTTGGGTCAACTGAGATGTGTGCTGGGTACATCTGCATGACCACAAAAAGTCTGCAGTGGTCCCCAACATCAAATCTACACTGGAACTCTTAAGTTTGTAGGTGATTAGGTGGTAGATGGAGGTGACTGATTTTAAACCCCAGCTCTGAGGAGGCTATCTGAATGAGAATTAACCTTGAATTGCATAAGGGAACCACCACAAGTCTTTGTAGAAGGAAAAGATAAGCATTTCTGATAACATTACCCAGTGATATCTACCATGTGTATATAACTGAAAATAATCTTCCTTTTTAAGACTAATGAAATGGACTCCAGTTTATTAAGATGACTAAACTTTCAATGACTAAATACTGAATTTATTATTTTTCCAGTGTTTTCATAACTTTTGTTTTAAAGTATACATTATACACTGAAGCTACAGCAGTTACAAGTAAGAAGATAAGAATCTATAATAATAATTATATAATAATCTATAAGAAGAATTATAAGTAAGTAAGGTTGTGACTAAAACTCCCCCTGAATGAACAACCAGTATCTTTATGATGCCGACCCAGGAAATCCCAAATACCGTGTTTGGAACTACAGGAGACATAAATAAATACATAACTACAGAAGACATAATAAATACATTATCTTTGAGGATAAAAGGAAATACTTTCTGTACCTCAAGAGAAATGGACTGATCACACTCAGTATTTACACATGAAACGAGTCATCATAGAGAATCACAATAAAGTAAATAAATTTCACTCGGAATCCTGGTATCTTCTTTAAAAGCTGCGTTTTTTCCATCTGATTTGCAATTTTCTTGCATCGCTGTGAAAAGTGGGAGCACGCAAATAACTCTAGAGACTGTTTAAAACAAAGACAATTGGCTGAAGCAAGGAAACCCGAGACACTCCATCTTTTTGATTCCGAGCCCGAATTTGTCCTGCAGCAGACAAAAGCAGTGCTGAATGGGAACAACTCCACACGAGTCAGCTTCGGCACATTTGGAATTCTGGGTTTGAATTCTGTGGCCGTTCAAGAAAAAAAAAATCAAATTTCACGGGGAATGTTTCTTGAATTATACCTGAAGAAATCTGTCTCTTTTTTTAGAATTAACAGAGGCTTTAAGTCACCTCTCCTCCTTGACTACATATACTGGAAAATCAGTGCCACTACACATGGAAAACCACTGCTTACACAACTCCCACAAAATGAGCTGTATTTCATCTTTGGGAGTGTGTCTTACAAAGTTCCATCACTGGACACTGGAAAAAAAAGTACAGGTACATCTCCATCTTTTTTTTTTTTTTTTAATGTCTTTCTCAGTGCCATTATAGGACTAACATATTGTCCTTCTCAATTTTTTTATTTTTTAATTGTGGTAGCACTGCTTACTGGGAGCAGGTGCCTTGAAGTGGGGGCACATACCCATCCTGACCTCCCTACAAACAGCTCTGAATTCCCTGATCTTGTTATGAATATTTTTTTCTTCAAATGCAAAGCTGCCAAACGGATGAAAACCGAAGTAATTCAATTAAGTATCTATTCTGAGCTGGAAAAGACCATTTTGTTAGAACCAGCGGAGCACTAGTTTAACCCTGGCGCTCAGAATTCCCAAGCAAGTCAGCACATTAAGCCAGCTCTTCAACTTAAGAACAATTACTGTCATTTATCAGCCTGAATAGCAATAATGCACAAATCGACAGCTTTCAAGAGGCAAAGAGAGAGCTAGGTGTAATGATATGCAAAGCCACAGCACTCTACAGTTTGAACTGTCTTCAGCCCATCAATACATCTCCAAGCACCTACAATTGATCAATACAAATGTGGTACCCGGTGAAAGCGGGACCCAAAAGATAAATATGAACTGGGTGGTAGGAAAGGTTCACGGAGGTTTGAGTTTTACCACGATGAAGTACAGATCCCGTTCTCACAGCCTTTTACACGCGCTGACCTGATCGCATCACATTTTCTTCAGCAAGAGGGAACTAGGATAAGAGATAATCTTTCTTTCAGGTAGTTGTAAGCAGCTGCTTTGCTTTTTGGGTTTCTTTTGCTTTGCTTTGTTTCTCCTTTCCCTTCTATTATTTTTTTTTTCCCCTGCCCTTTCTATTTCAGTCATGTATCTAAGCAGTAGTTACACAGATACGGTTACTTTTATCGAGGCATATAATTAACACAATCATTTTTATCTCAAGAAAGCACAATATATGCAGCAGGCATCATGCAAGTCTCACTACTTTATAAACCCATTTTAGTAGCAACTGAAGGATTAAAGGAATCCTTGAAATTATTTAATAGCATAGATACCAAATGGTGTTGTGCTGATGAAAGGCTCAACGATACAGAACTGATTTCCTCTGTACCTGATCTAATTGTGTGGGTTGTTTTTTTTTCTTTTGGATTTTTGGCTTTTTTAACATAAACAGCTTCTTTGTGAATGGAATCTTTTAGCAACTAGAGCTATTGCAATGGTCAGGCATTCAGATTCCTTTTCTCATACGGACCCTACGCAGGCAGGTATGGACACCTGGATTAGCAGTTAACATATACAGAGAATAAAGACAATTCTAAGTTTCACAACAATAAAAAACTAGCAGGATTGTAATTATTTCACCTGCAAGTCTGGCAGTCCTACCTGAAACTGCTAGTTATGTAATACCTTTTACTTTTCTATTCCTTCCTTTCCAATTATTACAGCATGTAAACTGGTATATATAGTTCTGTCTTGATTCAAGATTTCGAGATGTTCACTTGAGTTAAACATCTATTTAGAAATGCATCGTGCACAGAGGACATCACCACGCAAGCTATGTTCCCTATCCTAAACTACTTCCACCTTCAAAAAATTAACTCTTGCTATAGAAAGTGCTAGCATTGCCAGATGGGTAAAATGAAAGGTGTGAGGAGAACTGAACGAGGGCTTTGACAAAGAGGAAACACAGAGACCAAGAGCTCTGGGGCTTATTCCTAGCTCTGCTACAAACTCCCCACAGGATCTTGAACACATCACTAAAACCTCTGAACCTCTCAGTTCGCCCAGAGACAGCTCTTTTTCTAAACACAGAGAACAGCTTCTTCAGGGGACAGATGACAGTTATTGATCAATGGCAAATAGAACATCATGATCCATGAACATCTGTGTGGTACTCCTCAGCAGAGGTCCGCAACAAGATTGTCTTCAGCCTTCAGGAGACAGAATTTGCACAGAGATACAATTCATCATACGATACAGTTCAAAGTTGAGAGGCTTTTACAGGAGCTTTCACATTATTTAAAAAAGAAATACAATTTCTTCCTGTTTCACTGCCTTTCTCGGGTTCATTCTTCTTCCTCTAAGTACTGGGGGGTGGTGGGACATATATTCCAATTCTCTGAGTTTATTTGTCACATCCCTTTTTATTCCCACCGACAACTTCTGTTCCCAACTTTTGCCATGATGCTGAGTAGGCTCATTACATGTTCCTAAACACAGGGGTCTCTTTCAGCTGCTGAAAGAAGGATATCAACCCATTGAGAATGCCTTAGAGACCACCAAGGTGTCTCAAAGAGCAGAATATGTCAATATGAATCGAGCCTAAGGTGTCCTTTTCCTGTAGGCCTTTCTTGTCCTGCAGATTACACTTGTTCAGCAGTTCAATAGAGTTACCAGGCAGTAACAGGAATATTCAGTCAGAAGAAACTATCAGGAAGCCCAAGGAACAGGTTATTAAAGAAATAATATGTAAGGTCATCTCATGTCAAGGGAAAACCAGAAGAGAAACCCACCACTGATTAAGACAGCGCAGTTTTGAGAACTTAAGAACTGCTATTTTGTAGGAAATTACTTCTGTGTTTGGTCTAGTATTCTGATTTCAGTTCACTTAGCAATGTATATGGAAGAATCCACCATAATGGAAACAAACCAGTATAATTTTCCAGGGAGGTGCATGGGAAAATGTCTAAACAGAGCACAACGGATGCTTTATTTTGATCTATATCTCTCTCTTACTCGTAACTGTGTTGGCAACACTCATGATTTCTCACAAGCTCCTGTTGCTCGGTATTCCTTCTCACCTAACTGCTCCCCCAGTTGTATTGCTACATGAAAAATAAAACCTCATTTTCTTATTTTTTAAATGATGTTTCTAGCATTCAGCAAGGATGAGAAAACAGTGCAAGCTCAAACCCAAAAGTTTCAGAATACTGAAGGAAAGAAAAAGTACTCGAAGTAAATTGTTTTAAAGACCTGTTTTAAACCAATGTCACTCTTTTATCTGAAATGCAGTGGTCATTGGTCGTGAATGTTCCTGTAAGTAATGGCTCTAAAGCTGCAGTGATAGCAGAGAACTTTCATCTCTGTAACTTCTCCTTCTAACACATTTATGTCAGCCTTGCTCTTGTTGTCAAGCTGTATTGCTACTGCCTAATAGCAGCATCAGAAATGCAAATGTGCGGTAAAAATCCAAGGCATAAAACATTACATTGATAAAAAAAATAAATCAATTATTCAGCAGAAAAGGAGCAAACTTTCAGACAAGTGCGTAACCTGAACAATCTAAATGACACATTCTTGTGTCAAACCCCTTTGTTCCTTGCTCGTGTCTAAACCAGCTGAGAGTTTGATCTTGCTTCCTCTGAATTCAAAACAAAACTTCCATCTTTTTCTTTGCAAAAAAAAAAAAAAAGCAGAGAAAGATCTTCTGGAGTGTGACAGTATTTTCTGTTCAGAAAACTTCAGCTTTATCTATTCCTTGGCTGGAGTAATAAGCAGAAATAAACCAATAAGAGAAAGTTCTAATAGTTACAGTTTCAAGCATTAATTACCTTAGAAACTACAGTGTAGTGCCTGGGTTCTGCTTGGCTTTCTAATAAAAAGAGTATCACATTTTGGCTAATTACCTAATTAAACTACGGATCATTCTGAGCTGTTGGAACTCAAGATGGCTCGAAGGGCCCTGGAGGTCTGGGAATTCTCGAGGCTTCTGCCACTGCTGTGGAAATAACAGGAGAGGACAAGGATCTGACCACACGTGCTTCCTTCCTCCTCTCACTGAGCAAAAATCACCACTTGCACTCGGAGACCCAAACACAGGCTCCTTAACACAGATTTTCAGCACTGCACAGCCCGTTGCTAAGGGAAATCTGCTAGAAAGTTCCCAAATGGAATTTGCCACGCACACACTGGCAATAATATCCCCGCCCAGTTTATCTATAGGCACAGCAAACCAACCTCAGCTCAGCAGCCACTTTGAAGGCTCGCTGAAAAAAGATGAAAAAGATGCAGGTTAGCATCTGATTTGTAATAAAACCCAGGAATGAGCTCTGGGAGCTATTTGGAAATTAGGCCTGTCCATACTTTTAGAAGCTGCCTCCCCACACCTTTATGCACAAATACCAGTTTGCTTCCAGCTGTGACATAGTACCCACCAACTTAATTTAAATGTGAACGACGGTGAACAATCTCTACCAATTTTTTAGTGAAATAAAATGAAACAGTAATATTAACGATTGATGAATGATAACAATCCTGTAGATAAATTAAGCATCTAGTACATGACAATGATAGTAGGAAAGTTCTGGACGTGACCAGAGCTGTGCTCAGGGTTCAGAGCACTTAGGGTCATACTAAGTGGTAGTAGGGAGCCCTGGGAAGCATCTGGTTCTTTCTTCCCAGAGTTGGGGTTTCTTTAATCTTTCAAGCTTTTTAAACATCCATAAAGCTACAGAATACCCAAGGGACTGGAGAAAGAACAGCTCTAAATACAACTTCCAGCTCATCCACATTGCGGTTGCCTAGTAGAGAGCATGCAGCAGACCTGAACATCAGCATGGCTTGAGCTTCTAAAGATGGTTTAACCTGACAGCCAACTCCATCAGCAGCATAGAGGGAGCATACATCGTGTGTCAGGAGTATGGCAGAAATGAGGGAGTTTGGCAGCAGCGGTCCAGCCAATCTCCTCCTGAATAATGGCTGCACTCAGCCTGACACGCTTGGATTCTCCTTGGAGTTACCTTAATTCCTGTTAAAGCACAATTGGTGATTTAACCTACTGCAGAATTTATCAAAAGGGGATTGCAGCATCAACTGTTTCAAAGTGTCATGAAGACTGATTTTATTTCATAAAAAAAGACCTCAGCTTACCATTGTCATTTCTAAGGGACCTTCTAGTACAAAGCTCTTCACTGGAAATCTGGGTATTCATTTAAAAGGAGGTACTCCTAAGTATGACTATTTAACATAAAACCTCATGCTGACATCTGGATTTAAGCAGGCAGGAAAGATGTTAGAGCCATTTTATCCTTGTATATCCTTGTAACAGCATAACAAGCATGAGATATACACAGAAGATGACGTGGAAGAAAAGCAAACAATAAAACGCGCGTCAAACTCTCTCAAACTGAAGGAAACTTCTTGACTGTTGTTAATCTTCATTTTGAAGTATCCATGCAGCAATTTCGAAGAGAGTGCAGACTCACAACCTGAAAAGAATAGAGGGCAAATCGGGGCTACTTCAGGGATTCAGATTGAATGTTGATATATTTAAACACGTTCTAACCCAAAGAGGAGGGCTTTCTTCAATGTCATCTTATTACACTGCGAGGGAGGAAAACAGACAGTTCAATCACAAAATCATAATGCTTAAGCAGCATGAAATCATAAAGCTAGCAACAAAACAGGTGAAGCATGCTACATTTATGATTCATATGCTTCCTTTCACCCTAGCACAGTATTGGTTTACTGATAGCCCTAAACGGCCAGTCCCTGCTGGTCTCTCCAGCATGAGAGGAGTGAGCAGTATTATCCTTCTGGGTGTACTTACTGCACTGCACTCCATCATATAAAAATAATGCACATGAATAGTTAAACTGTTTATCCAACTGTACACATAGGTTACAAGCTCCCATAAATAGGGTTGTTGTTTAGACATGTACATAAAGCTCCCTGCATACAAATAATCTTTACTGTCACATTCTAGAGCCACTGAAATTGGTATACTGCTACAATATAATTTGGTAATTTTACTTTGTCACAGACATCCCAATTCTCTTAAAAACTGATGTGAACTAAAGTTATTTGCAAGATCACGTCTATAAAAGAAAGTCTCAATCCAGCCTTTCTTTGATCATTCAGTTTTCTCCATTTTTCAAATCTCACGTGTTTTGAGATCACTGGCGTTGATATTCCGGGAGGGCAAGAACATCTGGAAGAGGTGTCTCCTTAAGACTTATTTGAGTATAAATCCAAAGTAAAAACAATTCAGAGAAAACTCTCAACTTTATCTCGTGCCTCCATGCGGTGAAACAGGCATTTCCAGCTGTTAAAGATACTAAACTGAAAGGAGTACATCTCAGAATAAACTGGGACAGTTCCTCTCTGCGCTGAAGCTGGACTCGACACATAGATAAGGAGGAAGTGGAAAGGACAGCTTTGCTTATCTCAGAAAGGCTGAAGGCTTCTTCAGTCTCTACAGCTACTCATTTGGGTAAGGAATTACTTGCAGAATTCAGCCCATTTTTTATTATCACAGATCTTCCTGATACAATTCAATTCCTAACAAAAGTATAATATTTTCTAGAGCAACTGAAGAATCTAAAAGAAGTGAACTAGTCTCCTAAATGCCTTTTAAAAACTTTATTATATTTAAAAACTTTTAAGAACTTTCCTATGCTGACAGGTGTTCATATACTGACCCGTGTTGACTACCAGGTAAATACACCTGCCATACTGCAATCTGTTGTCAATCCCTAATCCATAGTATCGACAAAAGTTCTGAATTGCTTTCAGGAAAACAGCATTGTTCTGAAAACACCATTTGAAACAACTTTTCCTACATCACACGGACGTAATGAAGATTTCCTTTTGAAGATGTACTTACAATACACTCTATCCTAGCACATGAAACTTGGTGTTGAAGTCAAAAAGGGAAAGAAAAGTAATGAGGTAGGAGCCGATGGAATATTTACTTGCTACTGGCATTTGCATTTCACTTTCTGAATGCTAATTCGGAGACCACCTTTTATTATTTTCTACCTTTCTCTCCAGTCAAGTAAGACTCAATTAAAAATTCTTAAGTTCCTCTTTTCAGCCAGAAGATGAAGTCACTGTTTCCTTAGAAAGATCTTCATCACCTATACTACTATCCTGTCTAGTTTCTATAGCTATATCAGCTTCCAGCCAGGTAAATGTTGATAACCACATTAAAAGTTACAGACTATTCAGAATTTGGAGACACTGACCCTCCACAGTACAGTACTGTTGTCTACTTTATCAGCACATGGCAAATCAAGGGGGTTAGGGAAGGGGGGGGGTGCATGTTTCTGAATTTCTTCTATTATTCTAGTTGGTATCTTTCCAGTCACAATCCTCACCTGAACGTTTTTGATTGAATTTCCTGCCCTGGCTCAGTGAAATTTCCACAGGAGCAGGGGCAGTCTTCACACAGAGTTTCCTGATCACTCTTAGGAAGAAGTGATTTCAGCACAGTTCATCAGAGAAATGGCAATTTTGGAATAGGAGCTTGCTTCCTAATGTTCTAGCTATTGCAAATTAATATCAAAAAGTACATCACACAAGAAGCAGTGTTAAAAAGAGAAGATAACTAGTCATAGAGAATTTATGGTTATGTGTTCTTCACATGCCTGTGTACCAGGGAAATGAACCTCCTTGTACCAAACAACTTGAAAATAAGGCTAGAAGATCAACACGAGAGTGTACACCAACAGCTCTGATGATAAATAAGTCATCAATTAACAGCATAGTACTAGTACTTCCTCCAAAGACTGATCAGTAGTAAAAAGCTGGTGAACAGAAGTGCAATAGATTCCAAGGAGCTGACACTATTGGACTTCTACAGGTACTCACCACTCTGCCCCAAAACTTCTGTTTTAAAAGGCTTAGTGTGAAAGGCAACGAATCGACCACACCACTAAGTTTGACTTGCACAGTGCTGTAAGCAAATTGCAGGTATTCTACAATGAATCACAAGGTTAATTTGTAATCACAGGCAAGTATTTCAGCAGTCACACATTATCTGGCTACACCTGTAGCTGATGCAATAGTATTCCCTGGCTATCTGCTGTTGAATTTATGCCCCGTCTGGCATCTACAAAATAGAGAAACCTAAAAAATCCGGGTTACCCTTGCCTTCTGGATTAGCTGCAAAGGTGGAATCCTCTTTTTTGTGTGTGTTTTAAAGCATAGAAAGCAAACCACCACCCAGAATTCAAACAAATGTGTCTCGAGCACTCAGGGATGTATACCTCAGGTACTCAAGCTGTGAATAGAAGACAAATGTTTTGTAATTACTCTGTGAAGTTAGCCCAATCACGTGCAAGTCCCACAAAGTAAATACAAGGGGGAAATTGGTTCTTTTCATTCCCTTACAGTTTTAATTTAGACATTTAATTTAGAACATTTATGCATAACAAGACACAAACTCCTGTAACTGAACACATTCAGTTCTCTCCATTTCTACTTAAAAGTACAATACAATAAATTCTTAGATACATAACAAACTGTATTTGTATCAGATATTTGTTTATAAAGCTTCTATAAGAAAAACCACAACAGAATAAAAAGCTTCTGTTTCTAAAGCTCATAAAGTTCACAGTTACCTAACAGGTTCCAGTTTAATTCACAAAAGATTACTACCAGCCTCTGGGTTACTTTCCATAAAAGACATTCACCCACCCAAAATGCTTAATCTTTTAATGCAGCATTACCATGGATCACGATGGTAACTCCAGCCAAGTTAGGGAAGCAGCAGTGCCATCTATTAATTGTTATTATTTACTGCACATACCAGTGAATTAATTGGGCAATAAAAGGTATCGGTATGATTTATCCAAGTTATAAAATCTCCTTCACTGGATTTTTTTTTCCTACCGAACTACCACATTCAGTACTATAAAGCAACCTTTTTACCTTTTTATTTTAACTAGGTGACCCAGTTTTGGAGAAAGCAGAATGGAATTCTTGTGAGAAGAGAGTAGGAGTCACGTTACCATTAGAAAAACAAATATTGAGGGCCAATATTATAAGAAGATTTCCTTCATCTTACATTTATGCAGCTGCAGAAAGGCCAGGAAAATGATTCTTCAGGAAGTCCAACATCTGGGAAACTTAAAGAAAACCTGGACAAAAGACAAGAGATACAAAGTCCAGTTTTAACAAAAGCAAAGTAACTGGTAACCAGATAGGTTTTTCTCATCATTGTCATTTATAATCTACAAAAAAGCATTAGCTGACAAATGACATTGCGTTTGAGTGCCACAAATCAAGCCTATTTCTGCCTCATCACCACTCTTTTAGAGAATTTTTCAGACATAAGCATCATTTCCATTAAAATGGAAAAATATATCTAAGATCTGGTAAATCTTTAGATAGCAACACGCTCATTATTATTTTACAAAAAAAAAAAACAAAACCAAAATAATGAGCTATTTTCCATTTCTTATCAGTAATAGTGGTTCTGGTGCCTTTGTGCTAAACCTGCTAAAGCAGTCAATATGGTACAGAGATGGGAAGACCTGCATTGCTGAGCTCAGTGCTTTTGCCTGCGCGCGTGATGCTCGCGGCCACGTTAGGTGTGAGAAAAAGAATGCGTTATTGCATAAGTACCATAATTGCATCTCTTCCCTGCAGGACTCCATCGAAACATGGCATGTTGTATCTTCATGAAAAAATACTCTGCAGAAGGCATTGAGAAGAGCAGAGAGCTGGTAAACAGGTAGCCACGGCACGCACAGTTAGCACGCATTATCTGTTTAATAACCTAAATTTTTCAGTTGACAGTGCAGATTTTTAGTACACCTAACTGGACATTAACTCCACATGCTTATATGTAGCATGATCTTTACCTGCTCCTATAAAGAAAAGAAGCTGAGACAGATACTGCTTCCATGCTCACAAAAACTGTCTCAATATTCCTTCGGTTAAACACATATTTAGAGCTCATCTCTCTCCAGACTGGAAGTTAGTTCCAAGTTGGAGAAAAGGGAGGTTTTCTTGCTCCGGGGAAAGAGGGTGAGTTTGTTCTCTGCAAGCACATCATCGGTGTGCTTCCTGGAGGGGAGTAAGAACACGGGGTGTGAATGGCATCTTCCCAAGGTTGCTGTGGGAACACCAGCTCTCGTGCCCATAATTTGCCAAAGGTCTCTGCTCTTTACAACGTGCACATGTAGAAACAGAAAAAACAAATACTTAAAAAATATACGTATTTCTGACTTCTGCAGATAAAGTGGGTCCTTGGGATTAGTGTACAAAACCACAGGGAGACAATTTTTTCTATCCCCCAGTATCCACCTGAAGAACTGTGAAGGTTTCCTCTCATTTCCATGATAGCAATTGGGAACAAGCTCTTGGTCAATGCTTACAGGAGGATTACCTCCCTTGTCCTGTCATCCCTTTGTTACCTTTGCAGGTATTTCCTGAAGGAACTGCTCTCTGTGGAAGGACTCACACTGAAGCAGAGGAAGGGCGTGAGGAGGACAGACCAGCAGAGATGAACTGTAACCAGCTGACCACAGCCTGCCATTCCCAACCCCCTGCCCTGCTTAGGGCTGGGGTGGGCAGAGTAGGTGGGAAGGAAGGAGGCAAGTTGAGCCTGGGAAGAAGTGGACGGGAGGGTAGCGAGGTGTTGTTTTAGTTGTGTGTGTTTCTCACCATCCATATCTGGTTTACTTGGCACTAAATTAAACTAATTTTCCCCAAGTCAAGCCTGATTTGCCCATACTGGTAATTGGTAAGTGATCTCCCAGACTTTTTCTTGACCCATTGGCTTTTTCACCTGATTTTCTCCCTGGCCTGTGGAGGAGGGAGCTGAGAGAGTAGCTGGGTGTGTGGCTGGCTGCAGTATGAGGTCAACCCACTACATCCCCAGGCTGATGAACGCTACTGGCTGTCAGCTGAGGAGGAGACATGACAAAAAAAGGGGGGGGGGAAGTTAAAGGCAGTAAACCTAAAAAGAAGGGAATATGAGATTTATTTGAAATCTTATCCCTACCAAGATTATTGTTGACTTTAAGTTCTGCAGTCAGGCTGGGATATATTTGGATATTTTGATTGCACATCCATCCTGCCAGTATCTATTTCAGTGACACATTTGGGCCTCTGTACTCATTTAGTTCTATTCTCAGCATACAACTGGAACCCTAAATATAGTCCTAGTCTGTCTGGGGGTATCAAGGCTGTGCAGCTACAACAGGAATGCTTTTCAGTAGTAACCCTTTCTTCTGCTTTGAAGTTGTGCAAGCACTACATCTACAAACGCTCCGTTGCTTTTCTTGCGGCAAATCCCGTGTATAGCTATTTCTAGGGAAAGATGGGGATGGAACCGTAGGGATATTTGGGAAGGCTACATAAAGAAACAGGCTTTTCAATAAATATTGTATTAGTCTGACAAGGATTATATAGAAAACAAAGGAAACTAATAAAAGATTTTTGAAAAACCATGAGATTCATGCTGAACACACATGATGACACCTCCAGCGTGCTATACGTGCTATCTTTTCCTCAGATGCATTTAGTACCCCTGAAATTTATTATGTTAGTCTCCAATTACACTAAATTTCTTGCAGTATCACACAGTTCATTTCTAGTTACAAGCTCTGCCTTTAATGCCAGGCTCACTACCTTCTCCAATCTAGAGAAAAGTAACTGGGTTTTTCTCCAGACACGTCTTTTCTCCAGACATTTCCCCTCCTTCCCCATCAATTTCACACTCCCACATCTCCCTTCCTTAAGAAACCATAAAATTCTGCCAAGGATGCTCAGGAAACTTCTTGTCCAGCAATACTGGCACTCCTGAGCGGGTGCTGCAGAGCACCAGTCTGATTCCCACGCACTCAGTTGGCGGAGCAGTTGCGATATTGATCTAACAGGCCACAAAAACACAGCTCTCAACAGTTACAATAATTGAGCAAAACACGTCCATTCTGAAATTATTAATACTATCACAGGGAGATTAATTTCCTTTTGATGTTCTTCTATCAGGAACTCCACTTTGATTCATTGATGTCGCAGAACAAATTAGCGCGGTACAGAGCCAAGCAGCACGATATTAAAATCGGACGTTGTTCTGCCGCTGCCATCAAACAATAGAGCAGCAGATGGTGGGGGTTTTTTGAGCAATGACTTTCATGTCAGAGTAAAAGGCTGCACAACCCAAAATGACTTCTTCTTCTGGGAGCCGTTCTTGTTTGGTTGCGCGTCTGGATGAGAATCTTCAGCGTATGAAAAGACCGCGTTACACAGGAACAGATCAAAGCGTACAGAAGAGAGGGGATTTCATAACGTGTGTGGTTTGGCTTTTTAGCTCCAAAGTTGCAACAAAAGATGAAGGGAACACTTGGTGAAAAAAACAAACACTGACCAACCTGTATTTCCTCTTCAGCAAAATGTTTGCCAAACATTCTCCTTCAATAACAATGCCTTTTTAGAGAGGAAATTTACTTATAACACGCTACACTTGCTCTGAAAGGAATTATCCCTTCATAATTAATTAAAATCAATGATATTTACACTGTCATCAAAACTGGGTTTGTAAGATCGAGCATCAGTGTTCCAATGTTCTTCATTTGCTTGCCAATAAACATCACATTAATCTATGGACAGGCTGGAGAGCTGGGCGAAGGTGAACCTCATGAGGTTCAACAAGGACAAGCGTAGAGTCCTGCATCTGGGGAGGAATAACACCAGGCACCAGTACAGGTTTGGGGCTGTCTTGCTGGAAAGCAGCCCTATGGAGAAAGATCTTGGAGCCCTGGTGGAGAGCAAGTTCTCCATGGGACAGCAATGAGCCCCTGGGGCCAGGAAGGTCAATGGGCTCCTGGGGGGCATCAAGAAGAGTGTGTCGAGGGAGGTTCTCCTCCTTCTCTACTCTGCCCTGGTGAGACCACACCTGGAATACTGTGTCCAGTTTGGGGCTCCCCAATTCCAGAGAGACAGGGATCTACTGGAGAGAGTCCAGCAGAGGCTATGGTGATGATTAAGGGACTTGAGTTTCTCCTCTGTGAAGAAAGACTGAGGGAACTGCGCCTGTTCAGTCTGGAGAAGACTGAGAGGGGACCTTATTAATGGCTATAAATATCTGAGGGGTGGGTGTCAAATGGAAGGGGCCAGGCTCTTTTCTGTAGTGCCCAGCAATAGGATGAGGAACAAGGGGTATAAACTGCATCACAGAAGGTTCCACCTCAACATGAGGAGGAACTTCATTCCTGTGAGTGTGGCAGAGCCTGGCCCAGGCTGCCCAGAGAGGTTGTGGAGTCTCCTTCCCTGGAGACTTTCCAGCCCCCCTGGCTCTGTTCCTGTGTGGGCTGCCCTGGGTGACCCTGCCCTGGCAGGAGGGTTGGACGCAATGGTCTCCAGAGGTCCCTTCCAACCCCTACCTCCTACGATTCTATGATTTCTACACTGAACCTGAACTTGCTTCTCTGGTGAATTAAAGACAAACCTTAGGATTTTGTCCTTTGTTTCAGTGGGAGGTAAATGTGATCCAGCACCTTCCTTCAACCGTGTCTTCCTGTGATTCCAGCAATGCCTTCAGGCCAGATGCTCCCTCTCTCTGTGCTACTCTTTCCAGAAATTACCTCCTGGTATATGAATATCCAGGCAGGTTCCTCTGTGGAGGAGCAGACCAACCCCTAGCCGAGACACCTCCTCCTGCTGGTAAGCACATATAAGGTAAGGAATAAAAGACCATTTAGAAAGCCAGTTTTGTCTATGACTACCTTTAAATGAATGATTTAAGCAAAGCCCAAGGATTCGTTTCACGTTGTGTTTAACCCTGAAGAAGCCAGGTAACTAAGTGCAGGGTTTTGGCAGGTTTCCTTGCCCACCAGCAGATGGGTAGAACGGCAGGTACAGCAGAGGAGGAGGACAGCCTACGTGTGTCAAGTGGACAACCCTACAGCTATAGCTCCAGACAATACAGTTCCCAGGGGCTTAGGAAAAGGAACAAAATAAGGCCACTTACTTTGATCTCAGCCCGTGGGAATGGAAAAGAAAGCTGGCAAACATACCTACATATTTAGTAAAAACAGAATAGTCAAAATGCAGAAACTAAAGCAATCTATGGAATCTCTAGAAAGGAATAATACTTCATTACCTCCAAAAAAACCACCTCAACGGAGAAAACTGAGAGGCTGCTAAATGGATTAGCTGCAATGCAAATCCTATTGAACACAACAGGCCTTTTAACAACTTGCACTTTCCATTTCTCCGTGGAGGAGTGGTGGTTAGTTTTGCATTAATTGCAGCACCCTGTTAATGCTATCCCTGCTAGGTTGCACTGGCAACCAGAATCACTTCTTTCATTATCAATTTTTACCAGTTGTTAGAGGTATTTAATGCTAATGCATCAGTCAAGTTGAGTTTTCCTTCTGTTCTTATTAATACAGGGTCTTTGAAAGCTTGGACTGCTTATGGAAGGGGGAGGGCTGGAGGTGAGTAGCCAGAGTTTGTATTATCTGTCTTTAAGAAAGTATCTGTACTTGGCTTTGTTCACTCTTGTAAACTCTCTGCCATGATGAGACCTTTTAATATTCCCACTTGTCAAAAGGTAGACACTCGAGTTCATTTAGAAGAGTGAAAACATTACAAGTAAGTTAACACAACCCCCAGATAATTTTAGGAAGTTGTGTATATCCAAGGATTTCCCTTTTTAAGCAAAATTTTTAACAAATTCTCATATATTGTCTCCAATTTTAGCTAAATCCGTTGAAGAAATAAGTATCCAGACCCGGACAAACAGAGGATACATTCTCCAGTTCTTTTTCTGAGTTGCTCTGTCCCTTTGCCTTCCACCCCAACGATTGTGTTCAGCATCATTTTTAGTGTAAATGTTTAGGATATATTGTGTTTCTATATCATGTTTAGAATATACCACATTTAAAATAGTGAAAGCTAAACTAACAAAGATCTCCAGTGTTTAGAGTTGAAAGATCGGTTTATTTTCCGTCACATTAAATGAATAACTGGTTAAATTGTAGGCACAGAAAGTATGTTCTGTACTCACTGCAATAGTGAAAGATTTGGCTTGGCAAGAAACAGACCAAATCCTCTATTTTATGTAGCAAAGGACGTGGTTTGCTTGGTTGGCTTGGAAATAAAGTCAACGAAAGAAGAGTGGAAGCTTTCAACACACAGAGAAGTACAACTTAGTGCTGTTTTCCCATAAAGTTGCAGAATGCAGGTCCCTTTCAGCTTTTAAAAGATTGAAGAATGACTTGGGGTAGAACAATAATGGCAGGAGAACGGGGAAGTGCACACTAGACAGCCATAAGAACTTCATTTGACTTGTATTGGCAATTGATTTAAATGGAATTGCAACTACCCATCAAGGTCAAGAGTGCTTTCCCGACGTTAGGGACCTCTGTGTCAACTGCAAATGTCCAGTGGTCATCTATTTTTTACAAACATGTTGAAATACTTATAAATCATGTTTTAGAACAATAGTTTTAATGGTCTAGGTAATGTAATTTTACCAAACAGTAGTATTGGTAACGGAACAGTCTGCGATACATTCTTTGCTATACAAATTACTCCATGAAATAATAAAATGCCCTGTATCAGATACCGCACAACCTAAGCAAAAACATCACATCAGGTACCTCCCATCCCCTAGGGCAGTGTCGCTTTTAAGACAGCAATACTGTGGTTGCAGGACAACAAGGCCTTACAACAAAGTCTCACTTAACATTAGTGCACAAACATCAGGCAAATGTTAAACCACCACTTGGAGAAAAAAATGCTGAAATACTGGCTCCAGGTCAGAATCCCTGGAATACTCTGAAATATTCATAACCAATTCTTCTCCCACCAAAGCTGAGGACGACCTGTTTGTTTGAATTTTGTATACTTACAAAGAGCTCCCACTCTGACAACTGTGACTTTTTTTATTTCTTCACCAAAGTGTTTGTGGTGCTCTAAAGAGAAATAAAAAGCCCATCTCTGCTTTTGAGATACTGATAACCTAAGTTCCTAGAGATGAGGGGTACCCTCTAAACCTCATCTCTCTATATTTATAAGAAAGTACTTTCATTTTCATGTTAACTACGTTCAGCTCATATACATTGTTGACTGACTTTGATTTCTGAGTTAAATTTCTTTTGCTGATAAAGAGACATAAGGTTACAATCAGAAAGAAAGAAGAAATAAGCTCAAAAGTGAACTAGTTTCCTCGCACGAATCCTGCTGCTACCTCAGTTAGCATGCTGCTTGGTCACCCATTGCATTCATACCTTTGGAAATATCACAGAATACCATAACATTAGCTTAAGAAACAGCATAATATCATTAGCTTAAGAAACCATGAAGCATGACAAAGAGACAACTCAGGTAGAGGTCAGTAGAAATAAAAGAGCAGATCTATGTCCTAGTGAAGGAATAGTATGTGGATTGGCATTAGTACCCACAGCCCAAACAGCACTCGTACGTTGTAATCTGCGTTTGGCTTGTGGTTTGGGATTCTCTATCTGTCTTTTCAAGCTCGTAACTCATGACTCTGGAGCTAGAATTCAACTTCCATTTTTTGGTTTGTTTCTCTTCTTCTGCTCTTGCTTATATTTAATATTCATGTTTTGTGAGGGGTTGAAAAAGTTGCCAAGGTAGACCTGCTCGACAAACACCACGAGTGAAACGTGAATAAAGAATATAAGGGTAAACAGGCCTCAGTGTCCTACCTCAGTACAAACATAAAACCCCAAACCCTGAATAAACCCCAAACTTAAATAATCAACATAATGATATTCTTGGTTAAATTATTATTTTATCTATTACATCAGCTATCCTTAATCAGCCATCGGGACTCCTTTGGGAGCAGTTCCATAAAGGGGCTTCCTTGAAAGCAGCTTTTAACTGAGGTACAAACACCTCACCAACATCATTTTTCCGCATTTGTTAGGGTAGCCACTTTGGAATGTTGCTTCTTCAACGTCAGTAAGCTGTATAACAGGTCTCTCTTTTTGACTCCCAGTCCAAACTTGTGTTAGTCTTGCAGAACAGCAACTCCTGAGCAGCACTGCAATGGAGCTGGCCAAACCCTTGGGGAGGATTCCCATGCACCAGCCAGAAGTTGGCTTAGAAGTTTGCAAAAACAAATGCTTTAAACCTTTTATTCTAGTGCCTCCTACTTTGACTAATTAGCTAATAATAACTGAGTAACCTAATAGTAATTGACAACCTAGAAATGCATAATAACCACATCCTGAAAGCTGACACGAGGGGTATTCTATCACCCAATATACTGGCTTTCATACAACTGTTTCATTACCTGCAAGCTTCCTGGTAATGAATATGCTATTAAAAGGGGTTTTTTAATTTTCATGTTTCTCGTGTTGTGATTCTCCAATAAATTTATCTGACTTCCAACATAAATAAGTTTCATTATTCCTCATTATTAAAAGAAACAACACATTCTCCTTCACTGAAAGGGTGTCATATAATTAGATGACCTTCCTACATAAAATCATGAATGAAAAAGGACCTGACAACTTGCAGGAAAATATTTAATCAGACATTAGGACATTAAATATAGTTAGACAAGACACAACACATTATTGTACTAACAAATGCTTTCAGAAACAGTCTTTTACAATACAAGAGATCAAAACAGACTTTAGTTTTACTACACCATTAGACAAGTCCCAGCTTTCCAACAATTTATCACCGATTTCTTCATTCAGTTGCTTTAAACATGCTTTTAAAACATACTTGATAACTAGTAAAAATTGTATACAATGCAAATGACATTTCAGATAAGTTTTATTGACTTAATGCTCTGGTAATAAAATTATAACAATCAGTATTATTTTGATTTATGGCAACTTTTACTTTCACCTTTAATGGACTTGGTGTGTGGCAGGATTGAATGTAACACTGCTGCCACCTCAAGGTCACTACAGAAAAGTGTGGTGGTTCCTGTCGCTCTACTCGCATCTAACAAACAGCAGCAAAATTCAAGAACTAAGAACGAACAGACACCTTTGTTTGCATGCCGTTGTTCGATGCTCCCTGTGTGAGCATATTTGCAAGGAAAAGACCATTTCCTGTGCAGACCTTCACGCACACGCAGTGTGCCTCTCTGACCCGTAAAGCTTAGAGGAAAAAATCCTTGGATGTCAAGGAACGTTCATAAAATGAGTCAAACCACCAAGTCCTAATCTTGCACAAACCCATGAACAAGAATTTGACTTCGTATAATTGGGAAGTAAATGAAAACTTTGGTCCAGTACCTTTTCAGGGCTTTTGGTTTGTTACTTTTTTAAACATTCAGATGAAAGCCACAGTAGCGTAGAGAACTCCAGCTTGCCACAGTTACTATTTCAGTATGTAGTAGTATTTTAATAGGGTTTTTTAGTATATTAGTATTTTAACATATTAGTATTT
>WTSP01027296.1:0-11582 GCA_025331215.1 Actenoides lindsayi | reverse complement strand
GAGATGGGGGAGGGGATACAGCCGACCTGAGCTGACCAGTGGGATATTCCACACCATGTGACTTCAGCTCAACTATAAAGGAAGAGGGCAGGAGGAGGATGGGGGGGCATTCAGCTTTGTCCTCCAAGCAACTGCTCCATGTTCTGGAGCCCTGCTTCTTGGACTCGGCCTGACATTGCCTGTGGATGGGAAGTAGAGAATAACATCTTATCTATCATAACCTATGGCTCTTTGGGTCTTATTCTCTCCCTGCGTGCCGTGCTGACGGGGGTGGGGGGAGTGATAGAAGGGATTGGTGGGCACCTGGTGCCGTGCCAGGGTTAACCCACCACAACTGCCTCATACCCAAATTTTGCCATGTTTCCTGTCACATGAACACTTCCCGTCACTGAAATGGGACACTGAGTTTCTAAATAAGAATACAATAAAATAAGACTATTTAAAAAAGTACACATTTTGTAAAGGAGGAAAGGAACTTGCACAGGAAGACAAAATGGCCAAAGAATACTCTTACCTCCCATACCCATCTGTCCCATTCGCATGTCTGGGGGCTCCCTCTGGAAAAAGAGGCACTCATTTCAAATTTTAAAAATTCAAACTTAAAAAATATGTAATTATACAAATTCAGTGAGTTCCCAGGGTTTACTACTGAAAACTGTGTAAAAAAGATCTGAACTACCTTCACATAGTAACTACTGAACAAACAGGGCTTATTTAACATCTCATTCTGAAAGACTTTTTCCCAAACACTAAAACATCCATCAGCAAAGCTGTGCCTGCAGATTTTACCACAGAACATCATAAATAGGCATCTGGATGGAAAGATCTTCCAAGCAGCAGTAACATATCAGATTGAATTAGTTTTGCTAGTTCATCAGCATAGCTAAGAAGCTTTTCCAGTTGGAAGGAATACAAGTTTACATGAAAGACACAGCACTGGATCACTTGCATGAAAATACCAGTTAGTGAGCTCACTTCTTTTATTAACTGAGCATAGATGACACACCACAGATCTCCCTCACTGCACAGGTAGGACCACCTCCTCACTTCAGTGAGGGTACTACTTTTTTCCCAGTAGGAACTGAAGAACAGATTGAATTTCATTTGTAGTCTCAATGCCACTATTTATCATACAAAGGCACTATGAGAGAAATCAGGAGTTCTGCTCTGCAGGGTAATATTCATACATCCAGGTCAGTCACATAGTTCTGGACTTTTTGGTTTGACAAATATTTAGCTATTTTGCTTAGGGGCCAATTTTTTGCTAGGATACATAACCATTTGCCACTCAGTTGCAGCAGTGCCATTATACCACTTTGATAGCACTACAGCTGCCTCCAGAATATAAAGCTTCTGAGAGTGGAAGTGAACTATAAGACAGTTCTTTATGGAACTAGAGATACTGCTATTAAAGGGCAGGTTACCACACATTTCACATTACAAGAAAACACTTGACCGTGTAACTTTTAAATACAAGCAATTACTATGCATGCATCAGTGCTTTAGGTTGGGATCACTTAATCTAAGCATGACTAAGACTAGGCTAGGGATGGAGCTGGGCGTACGACCGTAACAGGGTTTTGCATCAGTACTTCAGGACAGTACATCTGTGTTAGTGTTAGAATATAATTAGTTATCACATACTGTTCTGCACAGCAAGACAGCTAGTGAGGATCCCACATCAACAGCAGGAGGACAGTAACCGGGGTATTTATATTTTCCACACTAAACTTGATTAAGATTGGAGGCAGTTAATAATTTAGAGCAAAACGCACTAAAGACGTAGAGTCCGGCAAGCAACAAGTATTCAGAGAAAGCCCCACGTTGTTGAAGGGCAAAAATCTAATGTCAGTGCCTAGATGTGATGGGAAGGCAGAAGCACTCGTACCGCATCAGCAAAGTTCCCTTTAAAGCCTTCCTGCTGGCGCCTCATCATCTCCTCTTGCTGCCTTCTCATCTCCTCCTCGCGGCGCCTGCGTTCTTCCTCTTGCCTGCAAAAAAGGCCCAAGGATGCTGAGCACGACGCACAACCATTTGCATCGCAATGTTGCGGTGCTGCCCAGTCGGTCTTCTTTGGAAACCTCCAACCGTACACAGGTTTTTTTGCTGAGGCTGTAACATGCTGGGTGCCTCACGATGCAAACCAGAAACACATATGGGCACCAAGACATTCCCAACACTGCCAATTTTAAGAAGTTCGTTCTACAATCCAACATGAATACTCCCATGTGTGTGTCTCATGAGAACTGGCTGAGGGAACTGAGGGTCTTTAGTTGTGAGAAAAGGAGGCTCAGGGGAGACCTTATCACTCTCTACAGCTACCTTAAAGGCGGTTGTAGAGAGGTGGGGTTCCATCTCTTCTCCCAAGGAAGAAGTAACAGGATGAGAGGAAACGACCTCAAGCTGCACCAGGGGAAGTCTAGATTGGACATCAGGAAAAATTTCTTCACTGAAACAGTTAGCAAGCACTGGAACAGGCTGCCCAGGGATGTGGTTGAGTCACCATCCCTGGAGATATTTAACATATGTTTAGGTGTAGATGTGACACTTAGGAACGTGGTTTAATGGTAGACTTGGCAGTGTCAGGTTACAGATGGACTCAATGATCTTAAATGTCTTTTGCAACCTAAATTATTCTATAATTTCATGTACACAAGCAGCTCCCAAATGCACACAATATAATGCATACAAGCCAAACAGTTCTCAAGCCCCTTTATTACAAAAGTAGTCTGGACAACTTCCTGGAGCTTCTCAAAATGACTCTGAGACAAGGAAGAGATAGGACGGAGAGGGAAATCTCAGACTGATACTCCACAAATGAAAAGACAGATGCTAGAACAGGGGTTTCCAACCTGCAGCACCAAAGCCACAGAATCACTGCAGATTCTGATTTTTCTGTCTACCTCAATCAAGGAGCTAAGCTGAGACACTGAACTGTAAAAAACAAATGAACATCTCATCAGTGGAAGAAACTCTCCACTCTTTCATCTTAAACCACTGTACAGTCATTCTATGAAAAAAAATCCCAACAACAAAACAAACAAAAAAACAAAGGCACAACATAATAGCCAGACTTCAGGTAGTAATTAAATTATCACATTGAGCAATTAGGTGTACTGAAGAATTGTTTCATTTCATAATACTCACAGCATTTTATAACCTGCTGCCTTACCTAAGTTCCAACTGTTTACGTTTTTGTACTTCTTGGTTATGCAATTCCTCCATTCTCCTCAGCTCTTCCTGGCGTCTCATTAAATCTGTAAAAGACAACAGCAAAAAGCCAATCCAACTCATCTCCCATGCCACCTCTTATCCATTCCTGAACCGGAACCAGAACACACGAGAGAAGGAGGCAACAGATCCTCCAGCAATACATCTGCATGCATACATCTCTCCATCCATTTGCTGCTGCCACGCTTGGTTACAAGTCAAGCAGCTGCCCCACGGGTAACCTTCAGGGGGCTCTAGGCAGTCTGCTGAGCTACCCACCCCTGGACGCTGCAGGGCCCCGTTCCGATACCACCGTTATCTTTGGCTGGTACCTTGACGCATGAGCATAACTTGGTGCTCGTGGCGAGCTGCTTCCATTTCCATCTCCAGCTTCTCTCGAGCTTCCTTGATATTGCGGTCTACTTGTTCTTGCTGCTGCTTCTCCATCTCTATGAGAGCCTTCCAACGCATGGCATATTCGTACTCGAAGCTGCCGGGCTGTGCAAACCGAGGAGGCTGCTCACGCTCCCTGCCGAACAAGGAAGAGCTGGTCAACACTTCAACAGAGCCAGAAGGAAACGAGAAAAATACATCTGTGTGTTAAATGCAATGGCAGATCCTTTTAACGGTCAGAAATGCATTTCTTAGTGCAACAAATAAAGAACCACTTTGTCTTCTACTTTCTACTGTTTTTTTTTTTTTTAAGGACAGGGAACTACTAGAGAGAGTCCAGCAGAGGGCTACAAAGATCAATAAGGGACTGGAACATCTCTCTTATGAGGAAGGGCTGAGAGCCTTGGGGCTGTTTGGCCTGGAGAAGAAAAGACTGAGAGGGGATCTTACTAATGTTTACAAATAGCTGAAGGGTGGGTGTCAAGTAGAAGGAAGGGGCCAGTCTCTTTTCCATGGTGCCCTGTGATAGGATGAGAGGTAATGGTAGCCAGGTGATACACAGGAAGTTCCACCTCAACATGGGGAAAAATTTCTTCACTGTGAGAGTGACAGAGCCTGAAACAGGCTGCCCAGAGAGGTTGTGGAGTCTCCTTCTCTGGAGACTTTCAAGACCCTCCTGGATCTGTTCCTGTGTGGCCTGCCCTGGGTGATCCTGTGTTGGCAGGGGGGTTGGACTCCATCTCCAGAAGTCCCTTCCAACCCCTACCATTCTATGATTCTCACAAATAGCTATGCCTCCGTTTCTCTGCTCCTTGGGAATCATCTTATTCAAAGGAGAAACTTAGGCAGAAGCTTCCTGCAGGATTAATTGTGCATGGAAATTGTCCCCCATCCTTCTCCATAGCAGGTAACGACACTGCTTTTGTAAGACAGCAGAAGATTCCAGGTAAAGACATTTAGAAATACTCTTGAAAGAACATTTTGCTTGAAACAACTTTTGCTGGTGCTGCAGATCTATGGACAAATCCACTCCAGAAACAGTGCCTATAGGTGTGTGTTCATTTCCCTAATCTTTGCAGCCCCTGCACCTGGAGCATGTGACTCTGTCTAATGCAGGCTCCCAGCTCTTGCAGCTCTCATCTGCTTTACTTGAAAAAATCCTAAGCTCACATTGTTTACTAATTCCCACTGCTTGGATACCTACCAACACTGGGAAGCTTTCAAGGAGCATGGCCCTATACCTGAATGGCTCTACAATCTCCTAATGCTATTCACATCATTTCTTAAATTTTCACTGTGGGTTCAAATCTGTTTCCTCAAGACTTTCATAGAATCATAGAACAGTTTGGGTTGGAAAGGACCTAAAAGATCATCTAGTTTCAACCTCCACGCCACAGGCAGGGACACCTTCCACTAGACCAGGTTGCTCAAAACCCAATTCAACCTGGCCTTGAACATTTCCAGGGAGGGGGCATCCACAGCTTCTCTGGACAACCTGTTCCAGTGTCTCAACACCGTTCTAGTGAAGAATTTTTGCCTTAGATCTAATCTAAATTTACCCTCTTTCAGTTTAAAGTCACTAACCCTTGTCCTGTCACTACATGTGCTTGTAATAAGTCCCTCTCCAGATTTCTTGTAGGCCTCCTAGATACTGGAAGGCTGCTATAAGGTTTCCCAGAGCCTCCTCTTCTCTGGGCTGAACAACCCCAACTGTCTCAGCTGGTCTTCAAAGAGGTGCTCCAGACCACTTAATCATTTCTGTGGCTCTCCTCTGGACCCATACCAACAGGTCCATGCCTTTCTTGTGCTGAGGACTCAGTACTCAGGTGAGGTCTCACCGAAGTAGGGTAGAGGGAGAGAATCAACTCCTTCAACCTACTGGCCACCCTTCTTTTGATGCAGCTCAGGATACTGTTGGCAACCTGGGCTGTGAGTGCACATTACCAGCTCATGTCCAGTTTTTCATCCACTTTTCCCCTATACTTAGAGGAAGTAACTTCAGTCTTTGCTTCAGCTTCTCATCTGAGCAAGGGGATCTCACGTTATCTCAACCTGACACTATTTTTTTATTCCAACAACTGAAATGGACTTACAAAAAATACGTGGAGGCTGGCAGTCTTATCCAGCAGCGCAGACCCCAAACCATTGCTGTATTTCAGCTAACCACACAAGAGAACAGCAAATACAATTCTTTCCAGAGTCAGGTCACATTTACAGAAGAAAAGGAGGACCTTTAGTAGCACTGATCAGCCACCCTCCTAAGACTGAGGCATTAGCCAATGTCCTAGTCCAACAGGTAGTCTCATCTCTTACCACATGGCAGGCACATACTTGTGATATTGCTGGTTTTTGATGACTAGTTTCTCTGGTAGTCCCTCTTCATCATCATACTGATCCATGGGCTCCACAGTGACAGGCCGAGGGAATCTGCAGTGAAAAGATGAGGTGCTTTCAAGGAAATTCAAGAATGAGCTTGGAGTGTATAAAAAGCACATGTACTGTGTCTGAACTTAAAATACTGCTTTTAGGTCTGCTCAAAGAAATTCAGAGCAGTTGGGGATCCCAACCAACATGAAACCAGAAATCACTTTGAAACTTTTTTTCTGTCTCTCTAGAACAGGAGCTGAGCTGTTCAAACCAAAACTGTACTGAAAGAATACTTGCAGTTACTGGTTCAAATTAACAGCTTAACTGGAACCTGACATCCTCCAGTAGGATCTACTCAGCATGAAGTCTAGTAGTCTTGAGTCTGTTTTCACTTTTTCCTCCCTTGCTACATGGCCAACCACAGGCTTCACAACTCCTTGTGTGCCTTTTTATAGCTGCCCAAAGCAAAGAGTAACTACACTAGCTCCTGACTGGAGGCTGCTGGCTGTATTATTCAGTCATACTCTCCTGGTGAGACCACTGCATGCCACTATTGTCAAGCAGGAGTGCTCTGCAAGTTGCCTGTTGGACCATGTCTGAATTTCTATCATCTCTTGCCCCCCAGAAAATGTAATGGTGCACTTCACAACACAGACACTGCACATGTGTGCTTCTGTCTTCCCAGTTTCTGTGTGCAGAAGTATTTAACAGAAGAGTCCCCAGTCTCTGAATTAGCTCCCTACCACAGTACTAACACTGCATCCTCAACATAAAGCAGCACCTGCAGCTTCTTGTTAGCACCTTAAACCCTTTTGCCAGAGCTGGGGAAATGGAAGAGAAAGGATCACGCAATGCCAAGCGGACAATGCACCAAGTGGTGGCTGGACTCCAGCAGGAAAGCAGGCTACGAGAGCCTACAATCTCTCCTCAGCTGAAGGGCTACAATGTAGCTTTTCACTTCAACGTGACAATTAATGGTTTTATTTTCCAGCGTGAAACAATTCCAATCATTTTATCTAGCTGTTACTCTCATGAGCTAGGACAAACCAGAATAAATTTAATCGAAACCAAACCATAACTAGGAATAAGCAACATGCTGGTTTGCTGTCCTAGATATCGGAATCCAATAGCTATAAAAAGATGGAATGTTACCCTCAGGTGCTCTCAGTTACACACTGGTCATGATTAGTTCTGCATGATCACTGTTAAAAATTTGGTTTCATGGTTCTTTCAGGATACAGACCTCCAAACCAGCTCCAGAACAGCAATCCTCTTACAGAGCACTACACACTATGCTGATTATCCCCAAAAAGTCTCAGAAAGAAAAATGGGAAAAAACCCAAACTACACACCTACTTTTGGAAACTGAATGTGCTTGTGTACAACTGTGCCAAGAAAAAGGAGAGAAGTGAGAAGCACAAAGCTTATAAAATTACTTTAGAAATTAGCAATATAGCCCAAATTTCAGGAAGTAGTCTATTCACAAATTCTAGGTGTATACATACAAGATATACAAAAAATTTTATTTCCAAGAGATCAAAACCAGCTCATTCTTAACAAAGAAACAAGCTGTGCTCTGTGGAACACATCCAGAATTAGTTATTTACTTGAGCAAGTTCATATAATTATGCAAGAACATGTTTTGTTGCCTGATGATATTCAAGCACAAGGAAAACAGTTTATTATGGTGAAAATTCCAAATAATCTCATATATCTGACCAGTCTTTCCAACAGATCCCATGCCCATAGTGGTGGATCAGCACCTTACCACAGCAGTGCATGTAGATGCATCCCATCCCAAGACTCGCCCCTGAAGCAACACAGAGTGCACACTTCACACACTAAGCTTCACTTCCAACAAATGATATGTATGGTCACCTAAATAGCTCATGTTTCTTAAAGGCTGCTTTAATTGCCCTAAGGAGGCTTTATTGAGAAAGAGCTTATTGGGAAGTTTTATGCACTTTCCCCACTAGCAGCTTCCCAGAAGAAAGTTTCCAGACCTGAGTTTCAGCACAGACTCATTCTTGCTGGGACAAAGCTAAATACAGTTCTCCCTGGGCAAAGCACCTACCACCTACTTCCCCATATCTCCTCTATCCCCCTGTCATGTTGAGGAACATGGCTCCCAAGCTAATGTCACCCATCAGTACATGCCAGTAGAGCATTTCTCGCCCTCCACACTTACGTAGTTAGCAGGAAAGACCCATCACTACATCTATCCAGGGCTTTCCTAGCAGCAGGCTTCCCTGAGAACTCCACAATGCCTTTCCCAGAGGATCGTCCTCTGTCATCCACAATAACCACAGCCCTTTCCACCTGGCCAAACACTGAGAAGGCTTCCTCCAGGAGCTCATTGGACACAAACTGAGGCAGGTTCCTGACTGTCAGCGATGCGCTGTGGCATGCAAAACGCACTCTTAGCTGCTTCCCACGTAGAGGCATGTTGTCTAGCTCCACCTTTGCAATCTCTGCCAGAGTGCGAGTTTCCTGAAGACAAAAAAAAGTTATCATTAAAACTCTCAATGCAGTACAAAAGCAGCCAGTCCTGGTCACAACAGAGTCACCAGCCTATTTCCCCTCAACCAGTACTTCACAGAGAGAAACAAATAATCCTCCCATAGCATGGTAAAAAATATTATAACAAATAGTAGATATTCTCTGTTATCAGTGACTCCAGCTGAATAGGCATGTATAGAGGTTGCAGAGGGAGAGGATGTATATCAGACATAAGCTTAATCCAACAGCCAGAAAAATCCTATAAAAGGAAATGCTGATTGTACAACAATCCATGAAAGACATCCTATGCCAGCTTCACACCTTTCCAGTCACTGAAGTCACTACCAAGCAGATACACTACAGCAAAGTACTCAGACTTTGGTGTGGGAACCTCATGCTCCATCCACTCACCTTGGGGCTTTCCGAAAGGCAGCACATGAGCTAACAAAGTCTGAGAAACATTATCTACTCTAACTACCTCTCTCCTAGACACACTCCAACATGATCACGTAGAGAACCCCTACCTCAAGAACACTGATCACTCCAGTAACACTGGATGACAATCTGCGTTCAGAGAAATTCCACTCTCACACCCCTCCAGGAAATGGAAGTCCACCTTGGCTATAACAGGCATCATGTTCAGGTTTTCTTTGTTTTCTACCAGCTGACGTCAGGAAAACTTTCAGATATCTCGTAACTCCTGCCACAAGTTGCCTGAATTCACATTCCTTCTTATAACAAGCTCTAAACAAACCACTTGTAGAAGCTGATACCATATTCCAAGCTACTAGACCCAACAGCAGGCTTAATTAGCAAGATCTCTGAACATCTACTACTTTCAATTAGCAATACTCCTCCAATGTGAGTCGCTGCCACAAAAACACCCCAAAGGTAGCAAATCTCACTCACCAGCCTGATAAAGCCAAAGCCTTTGTCCTTGTGTATGAAGACTTCACCTGCCTTGCCATACTTCTCAAATAACTTTCTCATCTCTTCCTCTGTAATATCTGGGGGTAGATTCCCCACAAACAAGCGGCTTCTTTGAGTGAAGGTCTTTTCACCAGGCTTCCGGAAATTCTTCAGGTCAATAGTCAGGCCTTCATCTGAGGGGAATAAGGTACACAGCTGCTCTACAGTTGGGGGGATAAATTCTATTAGGTTTCATCACAGTGAATACACAGATACAGGAAAACATAGGTAACACCACCCATTCACTTTGGTCTCAAACCTCTCCAGCCATCTATACAACCAGGTGATTTTCTGTCAGAGTGGACCCGTATTCTTTGTAAAGAAAACACATGCTTGAATCTCAGTGCTCATTAACACCAGTGAAAGACAGCCTAGAACTGGAGAAAAGAACACTGTAGCTTGAAATACCAAGGTATTTCACTCAACTTTTGGAGATCTGGTGAAGACAAGTGGTCCGCAACAAAATCAACTGCAGTCACAATAAAGTATTCTGCCATTACAACCTGAACAATTCTGGAAAGGCCACAGTTTGGTCAGCAACCAGATTTTTTTTTACTCAAAACTTAAAAACAACCAACAGGACAACTCCAGATGTCTAGAAATATATGCCAATAAGAGGAAATTTTGCCAACAAATAACATTTAAGATAGTTTTCATTCTCCAAGTTGGGATTCGGGTTCTAGAATTTTGGGTTCCAAGCTGAAGAGAAGGCTGGAGTGGTGAAGATAGTGAAAAATAAAACCCACCCCAAACACCAGCCATATAAGCGAGATCTCAGAAAAATTACAAAGCTCATTAGAAAAATCTATATTCAGTAAAAAATGCTGTATCTAACACTAATAACCAGGACAGATTGTAGGAACATTCTCAAATCCCCATCAGCATGTACCATCTTTAACCCTTAATACGGCAAGAGTCCAGCATGATGCTGGGAGCTCTGCTACATGCCAGACCCAGAGGTGGCTAGCTTTACCAGCACTTTACCTTCCTGGGTTCCATTTTCTTACATGGATACAGAACTTCTCTACACAGAACAGCAAGTTATAAAAAAAAAAAAAAGTCTCCCACAGCATCCTCACAGATAAACTAAGTGTAGTCTGGATGATAGGGTAGTGAGGTGGATTGTGAACTGGTTGAAGGACAGAAGTCAAGAGAGTTGTGATCAATGGGACAGAGTCTGGTTGGAGGCCTGTATCTAGTGGAGTCCCTCAAGGGTCAGGACTAGGACCAGTACTACTCAATATATTGATCAGTGACCTGGGCGAGGGAACAGAGTGCACTGTCAGTTTGCTGACAACACAAAACTGGGAGGAGTGGCTGACACACCAGAAGGCTGTGCTGCCATCCAGTGAGACCTGGACATGCTGGAGAGTTGGGCAGGGAGAAATTGAATTAAATATAACAAGGGCAAGTGTAGAGTCTGGCATCTGGGAAAGAATAACCCCAGGTACCAGTATAGGTTGGGGACTGCCCTGTTGGAAAGCAGTGGAGGGGAAAGGGACCTGGGGGTCCTGGTGGACAGCAGGATGACCATGAGCCAGCAATGGGCCCTTGTGGCCAAGAAGGCCAGTGGCATCTGGGGTGTATTAAAAGGAGTGTGGTTAGTAGGTCGAGAGAGGTTCTCTTCCCCCTCTACTCTGCCCTGGTGAGGCTTCATATGGAATATTGTGTCCAGTTCTGGGCCCCTCCGTTCAAGAAGGACAGGGAACCACTTCAGAGAGTCCAGCACAGAGACACAAAGATGATTAAGGGAGTGGAGCATCTCCCTTATGAGGAAAGGCTGAGGGAGCTGGGTCTCTTTATCTTGGAGAAGAGGAGACTGAGCAGCGACCTCATTAATGTTTATGAATACATAAAGGGCAAGTGTCAGGAGGATGGAGTCAGACTCTTCTCAGTCATGTCCAGTGATAGGACAAGGGGCAATGGGTGTAAGCTGGAACATAGGAGGTTCCAGGTAAACCTAAGGAGAAACTTTTTCACAGTGAAGGTGACAGAGCACTGGAACAGGCTGTCCAGGGTGGTTGTGGAGTCTCCTTCTCTGAAGACATTCAAAACCCACCCGGATTTGTTCCTGTGTGACCTAATCTAGGTGATCCTGCTCTGGCAGGGGGGTTGGACTAGATGATCTTTCAAGGTCCCTTCCA
>WTSP01027294.1:79901-104911 GCA_025331215.1 Actenoides lindsayi | reverse complement strand
AGCGACCGTCTGACGCCGGCCCTGAAGGGGAGGGAGCCAGGGAACGGCCCTGCCCGCTACCCTCCACCGGGGAGATCCCGCACCTGGGCTGGGGAAGGCGGGCGGGAGGCACCGGCCGCGGGAGTGCGTGGCCTCGGTGGTTCTCTCCCTCCCCCCCGTGAGGCACATGGGTGAGGGGCCGCCCCGTCCCTCCCCAGAAGCGGGAAGGGCGGGCGGGTGGCTCCGGGCTTCAGCCCGCCCCCCCTGGGGAGACTGGGCTTGCTGGGCGACCTTGAGTGAACCCAGCCTGCCCCTCCCTCAGTTTGGCGGCGGGGCCCGCTCCGCGGGGCTACTGGGGGCACTGGGAGCTTGGGTGCCTTCGGCACGGCCGGGCGGGGAGGTGGGGGTGCGGTGAAGTACTGCGAGGGTGTGTAACTAGTGTGCAAGGCCTGCGTAACAAAGTAGGCGTGTAACTAGTGTGCAAGGCCTGCGTAACAAAGTAGGTCCGTTCGTTCTCTCCTGCTCCCTTCTGTCTGCTCTGAAGGCTCGGATCCGCTAACCTGTGAACGGGCTGCTTTGCTGGCAAACGTGCTCGTTCCCGACTCTGGGACTTTCGGGGTGTTGGTTTTTAAGCGGATCCGCAGCGTTTCTTCGAAAGGTACTCCCTGGGTTGTTATTGTTCACGGGTCCCTACGTAAAGCAGATGCCGAAGGTGATGCGATGTGGTCACTCGGAAGGTACCACTGCTCGGGGTAACAAAAACATGTTCCACAACTCTCCTGTTAAGTGCAAGAATGGGTAATCTATAGACTTGTACTTATGCTTTTGTTGTTGTTTCCCCCCCTCCCTTCCAGTTGATGGAAATACTTGTTGATGTTTCCTTCAGCGTAAGTGATGTTCTGTTGATGAGACACTGGGACAAAGCCTGTGTCTTGCACCTCGCTTCGGGGATGGTCCCTCTGGGTCGGTATGGAAACTGCCTCAGCAGGAGTCTGTACAAATCTGAGGCTCTGTGAACATCAGTTTGTCAGATCAGTTTGTCAGATCGGTTTTACTTTGCCTCTTGAGTGTCCACCAAAAAATTCCTCGGTGGGAAATTGTACCTGACACCAGCTTTGGTTTCCTAACGAAGCAAGACTTAGGTCGTTATACTGACAGTTTGTTTTGTTGTTTGGGGTTGGTTTTTTTTGGTCCGGTTTGAAAGGGAGAGGTCTCAGAGTTGAGAGGAAGTTCCTCATTCATGCACATTGCATCCAGTTAGAGATTCCTTGCTGCACTCTTAACTGTCGTTGCACATGGGGATGGGTTAGTAACCGAGGTCGTGAGAGGCACCTCTGGGTAAGAATGACAGCTACTGGAAAACGGCCTTTACAGTTCTCACAGGCTGCTTGTTCTGGTTGGTGGCACTAAATACTCTGTGCTCTTTCACCTTGGAAACAGTTGAAGGGACTTTAATACTTGAAAATACTGTGAAGATCAGAGGTGGAGTGTGTCGAGTTGAAAACATGAAGTGTGTATTATCACCTTGCTCCGGATAGTCAGTGGTTCTCCTCACAATACATTGGTCTTTTTAAAACAGATGCAGCTTGCAGGGTTTACAGCTTGTCTTCCTAACAGGAATGTTTTGTCAATTCCTACAGACAAACTTTGGAAGAAAAGCCAGACTGCTGCTTAGGGTTTACAGGGCTGAAAATATCTTCTATTGAAATTATTTCTGTGCAGTATTATAGATACTTCATCTCTTTTATGAATACCTTCTGGACCACTCGAAATGTTTGCTGTTTAACGTAGCTTCTTTCGTGCTGGAATTAGCAAGTTGGGTTTTTTTTCTGTTTACCAGAGTTGTTTGCTGTTTCTTCTCACTGAAACATCCCGAGTATCTCCCAAAAAATTTATAAATAAAAGCACTAAGTTAGAAGGCAAAAATAAATGGTTTGATCCTGTTTGGTTTTTTGTTTGGGTTCTTTTTTTAGGCACATGATTGTGTGACTGTGTAGAAAAACAAACAAACAAAAACCTGAAGGAAAGGCAGGCTTGAAGGAAGCAGAGGTGTTTTATTTCTTCACAGCCTGGTGTTTCAAAGCCAAGCTCCCTCAGTCCAAGTCCTTTTCAGAACTCTTAACACTCTGTGGGTTTGATCCTTTAATAGCAAACAAAACTTTTAGTCTCTTTTTTTTTGATTGGTTTAATTGCTGCTGCTTAAAGACATGCAAATGATAATTCTTTTGTGACTAGACTTTAAAACTGTGTATACGTTAAATACATTTAGGGGTGTTCTCAGCTTGTTAAGAGTCACTGTTAGAGCACCTTGAGATTGTCCCTGTTCTAATTAACTTGAGAAAATAAAACAGGTTCTCTCTCTTGTTTTGCTTAACGTCCCTTTTTGTAGGAGAAAACCTGTTTTGGAAACATGACATAAGTACCCCAGTATGAAATCATGCTGATTTCTTTCTGAAAATGTGCTTTCTTGATGCATGTTCTTCCCTAATTCTCTAGGAATTCACAGGTTTTACTTAACCAAATACATAAAGCAGGGAGAGTAGCTTTGAGTCAAGATTTAATAGCCACGGACGTGTTTAATTGTGAACATGTTTAAGCATATAACATTTTTGTATAAACAGTAATTAGTGTAGTACACGAGATGACACAGAACAAATTTGGTGTTTACACTCATGGAAATATGCATCAGCTTAGGTTTTGCTGTGCAGGAAAGATTTTTTTTAATATATATGTATTATGATTTTTTGTCTCTGCTAGTTTGGTTTCAGTTCGTTTAGCGAATGTCCAGAGAATTCTTTATTTTTTAAACACAGGAGATTTTTTTTCCTCCCTCCTCACACCAGTATATTCATACAGGGGAAAATAAAACCCCCTAATTCTCAAAAACAGAACGTGCAATTGAGGGGAGAAGGGGAGAGAATTCCTGTATTAGGTAGGCACCTATCTCCTTTCCAGTGTCAATCTTTGTTTCTGCTACTGTGGGCCAGGTCTTCACTTCACTCGAGTTAATGAATTGCTATTGATTTTTAAACAAAGGAGGTGTGTTTTACTCTTTTTCTACAGTATCCAGTATATTTGAGGTAGCTGTGAGGTTTATAGAGGTGCAGTGTTGGAAGGCTTTCTGTCATTAATCAAATTAGTGCTGGGGAGGACGGATAACACATTTGCTATCGGGGTCTGCAACAGCTAATTTAGAACCCAATGTTTACTTTTTCAAAGGAAAAATAGTCTCCACTTCCCCCTCCACACAGAGAGTGCTCTAGGCTTTGCTAATAGTCTGTTCACAGGGCCAGCAGCAAGGAGCAAGCCCTGTGTTTGAGGTGACTTTTGTCACCTGAAATACTTTGACCTCAAGGTTTACTGCGTTAACTTCCCGTATTTACAAGCAGCACCTGCCAGCCTCGTAAGGCTGCGGTGCTCATGAATAAAAGTTGGGGGATAAACTGGTCCAGGTGAATAGCCATGGGTGTAAAGTATCTGGCTGAGTAGCAGAAAGCCAGCAAACAGTGTCAGGGTAGTATTTTCTTCTGAAGTTTTTCAGTAACTATACCAGCTAACGAGGCATCTCTTCAGGAAAATAACCTTAGAGGAGAAATATTTAAAAAAAAAAAGATAAAATGGAATAATATTGAGATCCAGGATTCATGCTTGGCAACCAAATAGCTCTGTAAATTGCTATTTTTGAATAGTCCCACCTCCTTGTGGCTTTGGGTGACAGGACTTGGTGACAGAACTCGCTGACAGCGTAACTTACCGGTTGCAAAATTGCCTAATTAAATATTACCATAGTGTTCTGTCTCCCAAAGACTCTTATGAATGAATCTCTTAAAGGAAGCATTAACTCCTTCTTACTTTTAATAGGTCGAGCCTGCTTCCCTGTATTATGCAAACTGCTGGATGAAGGAAGGGGGTGGGATTCAGGCTTTGCCGATACTCTTTCCGCATGGTTCTTTATCCATGTTTTACAGAGTGGTGAAGAATTAGGAGAAGCTGCAGTTGTTCAGCTGAGTGGAACTAAATGGGTGGCTTCCCTCTGGACCCTCACTTCCCTGTCTTAGGTAAGAGAGGTGACCTGCTTCTTTTGAAGCAACTTGCATTTCCTTAGAACAAAGGTGTGTGTGTTTGTAGAGAAATTTCTAGTTAGGGAAGCAGAGCTTTGGGCTTTTTTTGCCTTAATATTTTTGTAATCTGATGGCTTGATGAGGTTATTCACAGCTGTTCAAAACATTACAGCAAAAACTGTTACTGTTTGCATCCATCCAAACAGCCTTAAAATCATGCTCGATGTTCACATACTTGACCTTTTGAGAATCACCTTGTGTAGTAGGTGGGACTGTCCCAGAGGTGAAGTACAGCAGTGATGGTTTAGCACAAACTTGAACTGATGTACCAGTTGGCTCCTTGATATGGAGGGTACTACTATTTTTTTCATAGAATGGTTTGCACTCCTGAAAACTCTGTCCCCATTTTTCTTATAGGTCCCCTTTAAGTACTGAAAGGCTGCAATAAGGTCTCCCTGGAGCCTTCTCTTCTGCAGGCTGAACAACCCCAACTCCCTCAGCCTTTCTTCATAGGAGAGGTGCTCCAGCCCTCTGATCATTTTTGTGGGCCTTCTCTGGACCCGTTTCTGTGCTGAGAGCTCCAGAGCTGGACACAGTATGCCAGGTGGGATCACCAGAGCAGAGGAGCAGAAGCACCTCCCTCAGCCTGCTGGCCACTCTTCTTTTGCTACAGCCCAGGAAGTGATTGGTTTTCTGGACTGTGAATGCACGTTGCCAACTCATGCCCAGTTTTTCATCCATCAGCACCCCCGAATGCTCCTCCACAGGTCTGCTCTCTATCCCTTCCTTCCACAGACTGATACCAGAGGTTGTTCCAGCCTAGGTGCAAGAGCTTGCACTTGGCCTTGTTGAACCTCCTGAGGTTCACATGGGCCCACTTCTCAAGCTTGCCCAGGTCCCTCTGGGTGGCATCCCTTCCCTTGGTGTGTCAGCCCCACCACTGAGCTTGGCGTGGCCTGCAAACTTGCTGAGGGTGCACTCAGTCCCACTGTATGTCATTCATGAAGACATTAAACAGCACGGGTTCCAGGATGGACCTCTGAGGTCCACCACTTGTCACTGATCTCCATCTGAACATTGAGCCATTGACCACTACCCTCTGGCTGTGATCATCTAACCAATTCCTTATCCACGGGCAGTCCACCCATCAAATCCATATCTCTCCACTTTAGAGAGAAGAAAGTTGTGGGTGACTGAATCAAAGGCCTTAGAGAAGTCCAGATAGGACAGCAGTTCCCTTGTCCACTGATGTAGCCACTCCATCCTCTAAGGCTGCTAGGTTGCCATTGGTGAAGCCATGCTGACTGTCTTGAATCAACTCCATGTCCCTTCCTGATCAATCCTTGTATGACAGAAGTTCAAAACCACGGCCTAAGTAAATAAGACAAAATTCAAGTGTATCAGAAAGTGTAAAGTACAGCACCTTGGTTTGAAACCCAGCAGAAGGTTTGTCTTGGTGGGCCTTGCATCACCCACTGGGATCGCAAGCAGAAAAATCACAGAACCTGTATTTGGGCTTGGTGGTTGTTGCATAATTCTCTGGCACGTCCACGTGGTTTGCTTTTTATTCTGGTGTCCTGTGGGGACTGTGGCAGGACTTCAGCTGTCTTGACCCAATTAAGAGTTCTAGAGGTGAAGCTGGTTCTTTGTTCCCTCCTAGAATCATAGAATGGTAGGGGTTGGAAGGGACCTCTGGAGATCATCGAGTCCAACCCCCCTGCTACAGAAGGGTCACCCAGGGCAGCCCACACAGGAACAGAGCCAGGTGGGGTTGGAAAGTCTCCAGAGAAGGAGACTCCATAACCTCTCTGGGCAGCCTGTTCCAGGCTCTGTCACCCTCACAGTGAAGAAGTTTTTCCTCATGTTGAGGTGGAACCTTCTACGCTCAAGTTTATACCCAGTTCCTTGTCCTATTGCTGGGCACTACAGAAAAGAGATTGGCTCCTTCCACTTGACACCCACCCTTCAGATATTTATAGCCATTAATAAGATCCCCTCTCAGTCTCCTCCTTCACAGAGGAGCCCATGCTCTTACTCCATGGTGGATCCATGTTTGGCCTCGTTGATACTTCCCTGATAATCATTACAGCAAAGACATTGGTATATTGAGGAGATGAGAATCACAGCCACCCCTCTCCCTTACCTTCAGGAGCTGCGTGCAGGGGAGGCCCAGATCTATCTGTAGCATGGTGCCAAGCTTGCCTGGTGCTGAGAGGTGCCAGACATGTCCAGGCAGCCAGGCTCTGGCACTACTTGTGCTCTCCTGCTCTGGTATGCTCTGTGGGACCCAGGCTGCTGGAGCAGCTGCTTGTTCAGCAGGCTTGGGGCGTTAAAAGGAGCTCAACTTCTCAAATGGGCTGCAGGTCAAAAGACTTCAGGAAATGCTACCACAGTTGTAGATGAGTTTTTCCTTTGGGTTCCAGCCAGTCATGTGTTTGAGCTGTTTAGTGCTTAAAATACTTTGATTTTACAGTACAGTCTTTTTAAGTTTCTTAAAAGGTCTCAAACTTCCACGCAGCTGGGTTGTCCTGAATGACTATCTCCCTCCTTCAGAATTCCTGTTTCCAACAGTCTGTTTTCATCTCATTTGCATAGCTCTATTCAGATAACGAGTTCTTTTTAGTTCATGGCACAATTTCTTGTCCAGTGTCTCGGTGATGAGTTTTGTGGTGTAATATGTGCATATACCCTATTTTGTTTTAAGAAAGTCCAAGGTACACTGGTGTACACTGGCTGTAGTAGCAGCACCTAGCTGTGTTTCAGCTGCTGTCTCAAAACTTTCCAGTTGTGGATCAGAGAAATCCCTTCTCAGCATCCTCACAACCTGCAGGCCCCATCAGAATGGAAGGACACGGGAGCTCCTGAGAGACCACAGCACTTTGTGAAGCACTGGTTGCAAAGGTTGAGCCCCTTGTGTTGTAAGGTGGTGAGAAATACCCCCTTCTGATGTGAGTATCTTCCTGGAAGAAGGATGTTTGAGAGTACTTGGGTTTTATCTGGCTAAATGTTGTCACGTTAAGAACGTCGGTCGTGGAAGGAAATGATTCTCACTTGGACTTGTAGATTCTCTTACACGATTTTGAGTATATAATACCAGGTAAAATACCTGCCATTTTCTCTAGGGTACCACACTTGGAATGTTTTCTTCTGCTCCTGTCTTGTCACAGTTACTGAAAAAAACCCTGAAAAAATAAACAAAACAAAACACAAAACAAACCCCAAAACAAAACACAAACAAAAAACCAACAAAACCCAAACCAAAAAAAAAAGCCCAAACAAGTGGAAAACATCATTTCAGCCCCTGATAGAGGTGATTTCATCATTTCTTTCAAGACAAAAATTTTTCAACAATTGTTGCAAACAATTTTTTTCCATAATCTATAATTAATTTCTTAAATATTTCTACAGTTCTCCGTGGAACGTTTGGTTGAGTCAGCAGCTTCCCATCTTTGCTAATGTCATTCGGTGAGCCTTGGAAGTCTCTTCCTTGCTGAAAATGTTTAATAGAGTTGTAAACAAGCAGCTGGTCATGTGACAGAGCAGGTTTTCTTTACATTGACTGGGAGCAGTGGCATTAGCCATGCTTTTAGTCACCTTGGCAATTTGCATTTCTTTTCCTTTAAGGCAGATGTGCCTTAATGCTAATTAATCAGTGTATTAAAGGTGACTGTTAAAGCACATCTGACTTCCAGGAAATGATTTTCATTCCTTTTAGACAAGTATTACAGATTCCATGTCTCCTATTTCGTTTGGTTGGTTGGTCATTGGTAGAATTTTTGTAGTGGGCTGCTGATCTCTGCCTCGGTGGTAGCTGGTGAGGGGAGACTGAGGAAAGAGAACTGAAAGTCCAGAAGCTTCGGGGTTTTTGTGTTTGGTTTGGTGGTGTTTGTTTGGTTTTTACTCTTTATTTTTAGTTTTTTATTGGAATTACTGGTGTTTTGGCTGCTAGCTACGTGTTAAGCAAATCCCCTGTCTCTATCTCCTCCACCACGGTCTTGTTTCTTCTGTCAAGTGGACTGTCTTAAACTGCATCCAGTTACATTGAGAACCCTTGTTTTCTCCTTCTGCTGGGCAATCATCATAAAATCCCTGCTAGAGGTATTTGTGGGACTTTTTCGTGCTGTACTTTGTGCTCTGCTCCTACTCTGCGGACGCTGAAAGTTCCTCCTTTTGTGCCTTAGAGGAAAATGAATTTTATATAGATGGCATTGCTCTCCGTGTGTATGTGAGCAAAGAGAAACATGAAGTTTAAGCTGGAAGTCCTTGTGATATAAGGCCTGAAAATCTTGGTGACGTTTGCCAGAGTACTTTTGAGTTTGCCTAATGGTGTCACTGTGAGCAAAGAATTAATCTGATGGAATATAGATGAGAGAGAGATTCTGGATTCCTGCTGGTGGTGCAGAGTGGAAGTGCCACATCCAAACAGGAAAATCATCTGTTTCTGTCTCATTCAGAGAAATTTCTTCCTTTTTTTTTTTTAATTCTTCTGAATGGTAGTAAACTTTCATTAACACGGTTGAATAACATTAACTCATTAATCCTAATTGTACATGAATCCACATAATTACTGTAATTGTTTGTGGAAACAGCAGGCTTGTTGATGAAACAGGTGGGGTGCCCTATTGAACTTTTTTTTCTTTAAACACAAAACAACACGTGTACAAACTGTTAGTGCTGTAGAAATTTCCTGGCCTGATGGTTGTCTGTCCAGGATCACTCCATTTAATAGAACCATAGAACTGTTTTGGTTGCAAAATGATCTTTAAGATCATCTAGGCCAACCATTAAGCTAACACTGCCAAACCCAGCATTAAACCGTGGCCCTCAGCACCTCATCTGCACGTCTTTTAGATGTCTCCAGGGATGGTGACTCCACCACCTCCCTGGGCAGTTGGTTCTACTGTTTAACAACCCTTTTGGTTTTTTCCTGATGGCCTCAAGTTGCTCCAGGGGAGGTTTAGGTTGGACATTTCCTCTTGTCCTCTGCTACATGGGAGAAGAGACTGACCCCCACCTGGTTCCAGCCTCCTTCCAGGTAGTTGTAGACAGGGAGAGCCTCCTTTTCTCCAGGCTAAACAATTCCAGGTCCCTGAGCTGCTCCTCAGCAGACATGTTCTCCAGACCCTTTCCCAGCTTAGTTGCCCTTCTTTGGACCTGCTCCAGCATCTCAATCTCTTTCTTGTAGAGAGTGGCCCAAAGCTGAACACGGTGTTTGAGGTGCAGCCTCAGCAGTGCCAAGTACAGAGGGACAATCACCTCCCTTGTCCTGCTGGCCACGCTATTTCTGATCCAAGCCAGGCTGCTCTTGGCCACCTGGGCAAGATCTGATTCCTTATCAGACCCCCAATAAAGAATTGGGCTGTTGGGAGTGGATGGGTTCTCTGTGGTTTGACATCTTTTAAGACAAACCCCAGTGTATTTTGAAGGTAAGCAGGTCAGGGTTTCCTTTGTGGCAGCTCCAATCAGCCTAAATCAGCTGCATTGGATTTGTTTGCTCTTAGTAGAGCTTTAGAACCAAGAAATTCTGAAATCTTCAAATGGTAATTACTAGATGAGTTATATGCCTGTCTACCTCTTTCTGTTGCTTTTTCCCCTGGAATTGTTTGTGTTTTTATATGCTGGTTGAAAATGTTTGGAGTGTGGTTTAATTCCATGTCCCTTGTTAATTAAGGCTTCCCTGAAACAGAACAGTTTACAGAGAAGTTTATCAAACTCCAGCGGTTTTGTGCAGCCAGGACAAAGACATGGTTCTCTCTGTGACTTCTTTTGAGTGTTGTGAGGGTTTTTCTTACTAAAAATACCAATTCTTAAAACAAAAAGGGGATGGGGGGGGGGGTGGGGGAAGGTTCAGAATGGTAAAACCTGGCAGAATCTTCCAGGAGGAGGAAGTGGATATTTTATAATGAGCTGGATGAATGGAATTGTAAAACTCTACTGCATCCCTATGGAGGAAAGAATAGGGAACAGTGTGTGCATAGATATCTGCTTTTATAGTCACCCTAACATCACTATTTTCTGTTGTGGTTTTTAGGGGAAGTATGACTTAGTTTGGCAAGCCACATGGCTTAGTGTTAGGTAGTCCTGCAAGAAGCAGGGAGTTGGGCTCCATAATTCTTACTGGATCCCTTCCAACTTGAGAGATTCCCTCATTATATTCTGTGATTCTAATTATATTTCTGCAACTAAACTTCCTTCAGTTGCAAACTTGTGACTAATTGAATGGCCTTTCTTGAGTCTGTGGGTTTAAGTTGTATTGAGCTTCAGCCCAGTGCAAAAAACTGAAATGTAATGTTTTGCATTATAGGTGCAAGAACTGTAGAAGTCCCTTTATAGAATTTGAAAGAACAAGTTTCTGCAGCTCTGGAAAGATATGGTATGTTTATGTTTTCACTTCTATAATGTGGATGCTAATAATGATAATAAATAGTTATACTTTTCTTCCCTAATTGGAAAAAAAAAAGAATTGACAATAAATACAGGAAGAAACACATTCATTTTTCCCTTCTTTTTTTTTTTTTGATGGCTTAGGCATCATTCTCTAGAAAACTGAGTTCCTTGGATAAAATAAATGCTGATTAATTTTTCTCCTAATGTGTTTCACAAGCTCAGCATCGTGCTGCTATCATCCATCTATTTCTCCACGTATTGGGAAAGAATTGGTGCTGTTTCTGAAAGGTTTTTGGTTGTTGGCTTTTTTTTTTCCCCCTCATTTCTGAACGTATTTATAGTGAGGCTTGTACAGTTTTTAGGTAGGACTTGAAAAAGTTCAGAACTGCTAGAAGAGTGAAGCAAACATCAAAAGTCAGATCTGCAAATGTGAATGGTAGGAAATGCAGAGGTGTAACCTTCATTAGCTGCGTTAACACGAGCCCGTGGCATGTGGCATCTCTTTTTTGGCTAGGCTCTTAGATGTCCAGCCAGCTTAAAAATATGTACATGTATTACAGCAGCCTTAACTTATAGTTACTTGAATTTCCATTTTGTAACTTTTTTTTTTTCTGCTGTAGTCCCTTGTGGAGGTACCTGGTAGTGTGGAGTAACTGCCCCACTCTGTAGTGTCTCAAGTTCTGTAGTCAGCAACTTGGTACAGAGAGAATTTCTGAAGCATCTTCACATTGCTGCATTCAGATACCCAATTATTGGTTATTTTTCTGCCATATGAAATGGGTCTGCTAATGCATATATCAAACTGCATGTAGGTACTTCCACAACTGCTTCTAAGCTATGTGTGTACTTTAAACCACTTAAAATGTGGGGGAAGAACTCAGCAACTGCTGATAATGAGCTTTAGATACTGTGGGTTTATGTCTGGATTTTTCACTTGAAGGTATTTTACATAGGAACGCTTTTTTTGGGGGGTGAGATGTCAACCTTGCAGAAGGGTTGTTGGGTGTCTTCCCCCTCCCCACACCCACTTCTGTGTCACAGGAAGCTACAGACAGGAGCCAAAATGATTCATTCCAGGCTGAGACTTTAAATGCAGTCCGTGCTAATTAAAAATGGTAAATCTTGTGCAAAATCTGTAATGTTCTATTATCACAATCCAGATGTTCCTGAGAGAACTGTATAGTTTGGTCCTTTACTCTAGCAGGCATCTGGCAGGTAGTATATATTCAGTTTTGCACCCACAGCACCACTGGGACCACCCACCTGCTTCTTGCTCTCCAGTTCCAATACCGGTTGTTGTGTCTGATGGCTCTTCTTCAAACCTCAGCCATTATTTCTTTTCTTGCCATTATTTCTGCCAGCTGCTTTTTCTTTTTTTTCCCCCCCTGAATGTTTTAACTGCTCACCACTGTACGTATGCATAGAGTCTTCATTATGGTCTGCACTTCATAAATTGCTGAAGAATTCCCCTCTAATCCTCCACACCTCGAGTTAATGGAATGCTAATGGAACATCAGAAACCTTGAATGTTGTGCCACAGAACTGCATGATCGCTTGGCCTTAATAGAAACAAAACATGCTGGTGACACTGAAGAAGTTGGTGAACAGAGAGGTACTTTCCATGGAAAGCTGCCTGAAAGATTGAGGTGGCAAAAGAAAGCAAAACAAGAAAGCAAAACAGCAAAGCACGGGCAAAAGGACAGACAGAAGAAAAGCTTAAATATTAAAGCTGAAGTGAAGCTGTAAAACTTTACCTCTTTGGAAAATAACTTGATACCTAGGCAGTAAAAGGAGAGCTACTAGAAGATATTTAAATAGGTGATTGGATTTCACCTCCTGATGTAGGAGGGGCTTTCCATTCATAATTGTGTCTGGTTTTGGAGGAAGCCTCATGTAGCAGGCATAGCTGACACAGAAACTAAGGGTTCTGCTGCAAAAATGTATGTCTGTGTGTAGTGGGAAAAAAATCAGCAGTTATCTACGTGAAAAATGCAGGAACTAAACATTATTTCAGGTTCTTCCCCCTTGTACAAAGTTGAATAGAGTACATCTCTGATCTGAAATATCAACCCAAAAGCAAAGTTGAGGGGGGGGGGAAAAATCTAGTGTCCAGAGTTGTGGGGGTGGTTGTAGAAAATAGGAATCACACACAGACCTTTAGCTTTGGGGCAGGAGGGAGGGGATGGGAGGAAACATTAGACCTTTTTCTGTGATTTGTGGAGTACTGACATCAAGGCAAAGTATATAAAAGCTTCATCCTATTCTATCTGTATAAATTGATAGATGATCTCTGTATGTTGGGATGGCACCAAATTCCACCTCGACTAAACTCAGTAACTCGTGTTTTTACTGAAGTCTAAATTCCAGAATGGCATCAGCTTTAATTTGAACACAGCAAATTCAGATCCTCACCCTAATTAATTTATTCTAGTGTTAATTGTCCTCACTATCCTGCATGCTTGTCGTCCTATTCTAATTGGAATTTGTCAGCCTTTAGTTTCTAGACATCTAGGGGGGTTTAATAAGATTTCTTTTAATGAAAAGATCTTTTTTTAATTCTTTCTGTGCTGTGAGAGGACTTAGTTTCTTCCAGTATCCATATTGATTAGCTTGGTTAACTTTGAACTCATTCCATTATCTAATCACAAGGCACCTTTTCCTGTCTTCATGCTCTCTTTGGGGCTCTTTTCTGCTACTTCTGGAGCACTTCTGAAGAGTATTGAAGAACTGGAGAAATGGGCTCAGATTTTACCCTGTCTGAAGTACTTTGTACAGATGAACCTTTCCAGGAGTCCTTCATGAGTCGTGTCATTGTAGCTGTAACACTGGGAGCACGTGTGAGTTTCCTCATCAGTTGGGACAGCCTTAGTCACTTTAGGTTGGTGTTTTCTAGGACAGAACCCAGTTCTTCTGGTCTTCTAACCCTGGGTTTGTATTTGTTGTTATTAGCTGAACGGTTTGGCTTGCCAGGCCCTGGAAAAAAGAAGTGTAGATGTCTCAATACTGTCTTTCTGCATTTATGTGATCAGATTTTATTAGTGGCTGGTGTCTTTTACTTGGGGTTCATTGATAATTTGACCTGCTTTTAGTTGCATGAAGAAAACTTCTGGATTCTTACATCTTTCCACGTTTTCTGTGTGGGAAGCAGCACGCAGGCACCAAAAGTAATTGCTGTTTCCAACCTTATCAAGAAATTAAGCCTCAAACATGCCTATTACATTTATTTTATTTCTCTTCAAGTGACAGTTAAGATTGAACTAGGAGATTTGGTGAATACTCTACAGTTTCCTCCAGGACACTTGAATCAATCTCAAGTTATAAAAAACCCATGGTACTTCTCTGTACGGGTGAATCACCCCCCTTTTCATGAGATCATCTGTCAAAAAAAGAGAAGCTTAAAAAGAGAATCTTAAAAAGATTACTTGAGTAGATACTTAAAGTTATAAAGGAAACTTAAAACACGTACAAAAGCCACGTCCCAGGGTAGCCATCCTTCAATAAGCTCAATAAGTAGTTCTGGTTTACATTGGAAAAGTGTTCCTCCTCTCAAGGATCTCTTAAACCTCAGATACCTGGGTGTCAGCTGCCAGAAAATGAACATCAAATAACACAGGGAAAGTAATAGGTGTAGGAGATCCATCGGAGCGACAGCTTTCAATTAAGTGATTTGTAGCTGGAAACATTTCAGCTTTTATTTTTTTATTGCTGACAAATAGGTGGTAATTTGCTCCGTGGTGGAACTTGAGGTTCTCCGTGTTGAAGCTGGGCACCTGTTATTGCCTCCTTTGGGATTCCAGCCTTTCAAGATTAAACAAAATATGCAAAGAGAAGTTCTCCTCAGGCTGTGCAGCCAAGTTTGCTTTTAGCCACTTCGATGCATCTGAACTTGGCTTCTGACCTCCTGCTCTTTCATTTATTATTTATTAATTTCCTCCCTCTTTTTTTTTTTTTTTGATAGAAACATGCTTTTGGGAAAATCTACACCTTTGCTACCTTGGAGAAATGGTTGTTATCTCAAACTACTGCATAAAGATTATCCTGTTCCCTCTCAGTGATGGCTACTCTGAGCCACACAGGGTTCTTCAGATACATGGTTTGAAGGCGTGGATCTTGTGTCCTGTCTTGTCAATTATACTAGGGGTTGTTGCAGTCCTGGTTGAATCTACCTCTTGTAAACAGTCACTGGGCAGATATAGATGTGTCTGTTCTGGATCCTACCAAGTCCCAAAGAGCTTAGCAGCCATCCTCAGAGAATCATAGAATGGTAGAGGTTGGAAGGGACCTCTGGAGATCGTCGAGTCCAACCCCCCTGCCAGAGCAGGGTCACCCAGGGCAGCCCACACAGGAACAGAGCCAGGAGGGTCTTGGAGGTCCTCAGAGCAGGAGACTCCACAACCTCTCTGGGCAGCCTGGTCCAGGCTCTGTCACTCTCGCAGGGAAGAAGTTTTTCCTCATGTGTAGGTGGAACTTCCCATGTTTCACCTTGTGACCATTACCTCTCGTCCTATCATAGGGAACAACTGAAAAGAGGCTGTGATGGTGATTCAAGGCAGTGGACAGTTCAGCACTTCATACAACTGTTTGAAGAGCCAGGAAATGCCGGCTTTACGTCATGATGGACAAACAACTGCTCTGCAGTTCACAAAGTAGCAGTGCAACAACTGCATTTTCAACCCCTCGAATACAATCTGGTCCAAAACCTGAGGTCTCAGAACTGGGACTAATATTCATAAAGCAAACTGGAGGTAGTCCACCGGTTTGCCTCTTGCTATTAACTGAATGACGGACTCACCTTCCTCATGTAGAAGTCAGGTTTAAATCCTTGCTTATGCCTTAGCTCACATGGCTGGAAACTAGGCTGTGGTTCACATTCAAGCTCTGCTGTAGACCTGTGTAGAGCAGAGAACACATTTTTGACTCCTTAAGGTGAGAGTAAAGTTGCAACTTAAACCAGAAAGTTGAGTATTTTTTCTTCTCCATCATCAGGAAAGGCAGGCCAGGAATTGCTACAAAAACATTTCTGACAGGCCAGGGTGCAGTTTTTCAGATAGGAAAAATAAATATTTACATCCTTCAGAATACCGTTTCTGCAAAAGATCTTGGAAGCTTTTAAGGGAAAAGTATCTGAAGTTTCAGTTAGGAGAATGTCTTGACAGACCTGGTACTTGATTCTCCTACCCAGGCCCGCATGGTCCCACCCATATGCACCCACCACTAGCAAGTGGTGTAAAAGGCAAAAGGAATTTGTCGAGGACAGTGTTGAGTATGATGACATTTCTGTGAAGTCTGAGAAAGGGAATATTGGTAAGGGAAGGAACAGTGCTTGTTTCTAGGCTGAGGAGGTGGGTTGGTACCCAGGAGATCTGTCTGCGCAACTGACTTATTAACTGGCATTGGGTGAATCACTTTAGCCAGGACTCTGGGAAGCCACTAATATCACACTGACAAACGGAGGCAATAAAAGCTTGGAGCATAATAGCTTTTTGCCCCTGACCTGTCAGTAACTTCCCCTCTGCTTTTGATCTACCACTGTCCCAACAGAGCGTTCATCATCACGTGCCTCACCACCCTTCTGCCTGGCATTGCTGAGTTGAAAATTGCTTGCTGGTGGCCAGCAGAGCCCACAAGGGCCACGCAAGCTGAGCGAGGGCTAAGGGGCTACCTGCAGGCACTCAACGTAGAGAAATAAAAGGAAGACTGAATTAAGGTGGGAAAATGCTCTTGAGTGAGAAATGCCACTTTGGATGCACTTATTAAGAATCTATTGCTTTTAATTTTTGAGTAAAAGAAAAAAAAATAAAAAGCAAAAATAGATTACTTTCTAAGTCTCGTGGGAGGGAAGCCTTTAATGGAAAAGTATCTCAAGCTTCAATTAGGATGCTATCTCAAAAGTGTCTCAAGATCATAAATTAGAATAATCTAATTGGGCTTTCCTCGTTCTTATACCATCTAAGAATGTGACCCTCTACACCTATCTGCAGGAACCTTCAGTCAGAAATTGTGCTCCTTTGTAAAGTGTTTCAAAGCCTTTCGTGAGCTGCTGAGTGGCAAATTTCAGCGCTTCAGGCCACCTTTAACTTAATGGAATGTTTGTGCAATTAAAGAGGTTACATATTTTTGGTGTGGTATACATTTGAGCACTGCTAGTTCTGTCTCTCTATAGAAGAAAAAAAAAACTTTGTTTCATGAGAATGACCAAAAGCAGTAGGTGGACTAATTTGTGTCTGGGGTATGTGAAGGGCTTTTTATTTTTCAAACAGAAACATATTATTTTGATTAACGGACTTTCAGTCTTCAAAATACCTTTGCTATATCCAAGTTTGGATGAAAAAATGTATGTTCACCTCCTAATAAGCTGTTACACTACTGCTGGCACAACTTCTTACCACAGGTTTGCCACAGGAACCATGATTCACACTATCATGTGCTCTGGACTACTTAAAATTACAGTTATTAAGCAGTTCTGAGAAAGGCAAAGCTCTTGAGGCCCTGCAGGATGTGCTGGTTTTTTAACAGTTTTACAGACAGGGCAGGTATCTCATCTCTGCCACCCACCCCCCTATGAATACAGACAGGCATTTTTATAGGCTTAGGTGCCGAGATATATCCTACAACAATCTCTTTTGACCCCTTCATCCTTCAGAAGTGCTCTTATTTTTTCTTCCTTTAGTTTTCTCTTTTTCCCTTTCACCTTCCAGGTTTGGGGGGTTTTTTTTGCTACTACTTACCACTTCATGTTTTCACTTCCCTGATACTATTTCAGAGCGTCCTTAGCTTGCTTTTCAGCTCCTCGCCTGCCTTTCTTTCGCAGTTCCCCCTGCACCACAACCAGTGTGCATCCAAACAGCAGACCTGGATCCTACTACCACAGTAACAAATATCCGACAGACCCAGATTTCCATCTCCTGTATTGTCAGTCTTGTCAATATATTGAGTCCAGCATTTTACTTTTTTTTTTGACACTTCTGGGAAAAAAAAAAATCAAATCAAATAAAAAAAGTTAGAAAACCCTATTGTGAAGGGAAATAGCTTTTTTTTTTTCTTTTTTTAATGGGTGTGTCTGTCATGCTGGGGCCCACGGCTTAAAATAAATAAAATCCTGGGATGACTGGGCTGGCTAATTTGCAAGATAAGCCTTTTATGTTGGGGATTTTGTCTGGACAAAGTGAACAGGCTGGAGAGCTGAATATGCAGGCAAACCACTCACCGTGCCTCTTGCATCACACACACATAACTAATACGTTAATCATCAACGCTGAAACAGTTACCAGATATGATGCCAGAAATAACTTCTGCCTCTGTTATTTTTGTTGACCCACCACATTTCTTCACTTTTGTCGCCTGTTGCTAGCCCTCGTTTACTTTTGGTTTTGAAATCAGTGGACAGATCAGGAGTTCCATAAAACCTTCCCATCTCTAACTTGGCCTTTGTCTGAAATACCCCTCTGATAGGCCGAGCGTTGCCGTTGGCTATTAACTTTCACTTAACGGGCTATGAATTAATTTACCACGCTGACATGGGCAGTTTGAGGCACAGCGTGAGTCACAACTCATGTTATAGTTTGTTCAATTATATCGCAGTCATTTGAGCTAATTGAGTCAAATGATACAGTGTCACAGGACTTACTGTAAGTCCAGAGGATTTCTCCTTCTGCTTAAGCTGCTCATCTTCAACTGTCAACAGCTCACAGCGTTCGGTGTAATCGCTGCCAAAGCCCTGGCAGTGAAAATCCCCAGCAGGCTGCACCCCCTCTGCACGTCAGAGGCTGCTCCAGGCTGGGTTCCTACTGCAACCCCTTCCGTTGTTGCTCTTTGCATGCAGGTGTTTTAACCATCCAGGGGCATTTACTCCTGTGTTGTAAGAGAGCATCACATTTAAACGGGTGCGTTTTACTTGGATTGTAGAGTACTTTGCAGGTGTAAATTAAGCAAACCTCCTGTCAGCCCTGGGAGATGAACAAAGGACGTTATACCCATTTTAGAGGTAGATAATCTGAGGCATGAGGAACTTGACATAAGAAGCTTGATTGCCTAAAATGAGGCAACCTCAGTCTAAATGAATAGATTGTGAATCTGTTGCTCTTTCTGTAAGGCAGCTATTCCCCTCCAACAACATCAGGAAGACAGCAGGATGGGACTGAATTATTAATAGCTGCTGCAGACTGTCTGGCTTCTGCCTCTGCGGGAGCATCTCTGATTTAGGGCAGAGGTGAGGGAAGCTGCAGAGCCCCTCCTGCTTCCCTTGGCCCCTGTCACGGGCTTCGTCAAGCACAGCATCCCGCATCCAGCACCCCTCCATCCCCAAAAGATTGCTGCAAAACCCTGACTGCGAGGGCCGGGGTGGACGTGACCCAGGGCCAGGCTCTGTCTAGACAATTCCTTCAGGGAGTGGGGAGATGGCAGCAATTAACAACCTGTTTGTTATTTTCCCTATCTGGCATTTACTGACCCGCTAAAACCCGCTCTTAATTCCAGCTCGACTCTTTTCAGGGCTCTCCTGGCTTGGTTGTTATTGCACTAGGCTTGCCTTGAGTGATTTGTGAAGGCAGTAATACGGTGCCAGTAGTCAGGGGGTGGAATATTAGCCACACCAATTAGCTATCTGCGCATAAATTCCCATTTTTCCCTGCTTATCTCAAGCAGATTTGCTTTGCCCGCTTCCTCCGTCTGCTTTTTTGCCTCCACACCCCCTCCCCTCCCCAACCCCCATCGCTGCAATTCTTCATCAAAAGAAATTAATTAATTAATTAAAGAAAAGCCACTAACGTGACCTCTGACATGACATAACGTGGCCAAAAAAGCCTGCTCCAGCTCTTTGCAGGTGCCGTGAATAGCAAAGAGGAAGCCCTGGCTACCCTGCTGCCAGATTGCCCAGCTCTGGATGGAGATGTTGGGGTGGGAGGATGGAGAACTCCTGCCTGAGCTCAGAATACTGGTGGGGAGCAATGGGGACCAGGTGGAGGAGTGGGAAACCTCCCATCAGCGAGACAGCGAGAGGGAAGGGTTGGGTTTTTCCCACCCCCCTCCCCAGGCAGGCTCTGAAAAAAATTGCTCCGAAAGTCACATTTCAAGAGAAAAATTCTGGATTTAAAAATAATAATAATATAGCCAAGCCCTTTAATCCTAAAATAATACCTCGATGCCTGTGTCTGTTATTGCCCAAGAAAGCAAAACACAGAGAAGTGTGGAAAATCTTGTGGTCAAAAGCCCAAATCTGAGTTTTCCTGTGGTCTTACGCTGGGAAATGTAACTTTACGTAGGGAAACCAGTCCCAAGCCAACTGGGAGACTTCATGGAGGTCCTGCCTGAACCAGGACTGAACCAGGCCTGCATGTGGTCTCCAGAATTCATGGAAACAGGGATGGAGCCAGTTCCCATTTAGCTCGTTGCTCCAGGCACCTCAGCCAGATGCTTCTCTACCTTTATATTTTTGGAGCTTACGAATGGAAAGCGAATTCACCACGGCGTCATTTTCCATTTTGCACTGAAATATTGTTTTTTAAACTGGAGTAAGGGAGAAAAAAATTATCCTGGGCTGTGTCCTTCTGTCCTGTCCTTTGTTTTTAAGCAGACAAAATGAGTTTGGCTGGAGAACCGAAGTCACAACATGGAACGGTGCGAAGTCACAGTGATGTGAGGGACAGGGATGGGACTCAATCAAATGTCACATCTCCAGAATCCTGGAGGAAACCCAGTCCAAACAGCAGCCCCCAGATCCCCTCTCAGGCTTCTCTTCTCCAGGCTAAACAGCCCCAGGGCTCTCAGCCTTTCCTCACCAGAGAGATGTTCCAGTCCCTTCAGCATCTTTGTAACTCTCTGTTGGACTCTCTCCAGTATTTCCCTGTCCCTCTTGAACTGGGCAGCCCAGAACAGAACACAATACTCCAAATGTGGTCTTCCTAGTGCAGAGCAGAGGGGGAGGAGAACCTCCAAGTAATTTTTTCATTTTATCATAACCCCAAGATGTTTGCCTTATTCAGAGATTTCTTGTGTGGTTTGTCTTTGCTTCTCTTAAGGACTGTTCTGTACAGTTTTTTTCAAGTTTTACATAACTCTGTAGTGCCACAAGCAATTACTCAACTTAGAACACAAAAGGACAAAAGGTTACTGCCCGTGGACAAACCCAAATATTTTAATCATTTATAGTGTTATTTGAAATGTACATATAATTATTCTTTTGGGCATCTCCACGTGACATTTGCCATTTTTAAAGATGCTGGGATGATTTATTCTCCAGGGAAGAGCAGCAGAAGAAAGCACTGGGGGAAGAGCACGAGCTCCTGGACTATGGCAAAGGGTTCAGGCTGGGATGAGAGGGACTGCAAAGGGGTTCAGAAGACCAGCAGGAGATGCAGGGACTATGGGGAATGAAGAGGCATCGCATGAGAACTGATGCTGGACTGTGTGAGAAGACATTCGTGCACAAGGAGCCTTCAGCCTGGCCTGGTGCTCAGCGTTTGCTTTTCCTTGCCCTGCTTGTTAATTGTTGAGGCCAGTGGCCAGTAAGGCAGCGGACCTCCTGCTCCTGGGTTTCTCTCTGCTTTTATAGGCCTGTCAAGCAGCAGTAATGTAGATAAGCTTCTAGATGGAAGCTGCTCAGGCACTCATCGAAACTATACTGAGAATTACAAGGAAAAACTCAGCTGTACTGATCCCAAAAAGAAACTTGACACAGAGGAGATGTCAGCTCCGAGCTGCCAGTCAACAGCGTTTCGCTCTGCTGGGCCAGCTCCTGCCTGCCTGCCTGAAGGCTTTAGGGAGCCCTGTTATTATATATTTATATAATGAAGACAGGGCTTGGTCAAGAAGAATCCACTCGTTGCGTAACAGAATCGAAGCGAGCCCTCATGCAACGCACGTTGTGCCCGGTCTCAGTGCTTTGCGGCTGCAGTGCCGTTCACTTCAGCAGGGGTGCTCCTGGCCCGCGCAGGGGCCCGGGCACATGTGCTCTCTGTTTTCTAGCCTGCAGCATCTGTGGCAATGCCTTATGTAGTCCTTGTCTGAGGCCTTCGTAATCTTCCGCTGGGAATTTTGACCCAGTCTGGTTTGTGAAAGGAGTTCAAGAGCTGCGGCCAGCAGAAGTGCAGAAATCCAGCAGGGTGAGACCTTTCTTACGGTGGATCTTACTGGGTAGGGTCAGTGTTACGAAGAGCAAACGTACTGGTTTCGTAGCCGTGCGTTGCCAGGGGCGGGACCACGGTGAATGGCACCGCTCGTTAGAGCACTGGAGTGGTTGAGGTGTCTCAAATGATGGATTTAAAGAGGCCAGGGCATTTTGAGGACAGCTTCTGTTTCAAAGGTGTGTCCATAGCCAATGGGAAGGATTAGAATTCATCTCTGAACCAGGTGGGATTCCTTGCTCTAGAGGCAGTCGCTGTTCTGGCAGTTGCGTGGGATACAGACGACACCTTGCCATTCATCAAGGGCAGGACACGGGTTTGCCTCTGGAGGAGGGTGTCCACGTGCTAATCCCACCAGGAGAGCTGCTGAGTTAATACAGCCACCAGGAAAGGCCCGTTTGGCTTTGTTCTCTCTTTTCTGACTTCAGGGTTGATGAGTCTGAGGAGCAGAGAACTACACACGAACTGTTACTGCAATGTCTTGGGACCATCCAGTAGCAGAAAATGTGCTTTTTAATGCCCACTTTTTTGGCAGTAACAGTCATACATCTGTACAGAGCTGATGAGCACTGGTCCATTACATACAAGCTTTAACGTGCCACTCGAACGCTTCCTGCCACATTAAAACTACAGCATGGAGTAGCACTTGGGCCATATTTCTCTGCAGTAGGAAAACGTACTAGAAAGTAGGTCGTGGAAATAATCCTGCTGGTTCCAGTCATCAGAGTATACAATGGGGTCGAAAGTTCAGAGTGAGCTGGGGAATGCAGTCGGAGAGTTTCTTCTGCCTGAGTGCTGGACACGACGTATTCTCTCCGAGGGGCTGCTGGAAGGAGGATTTCACTTAAGTGGGACGTGGACATCAACTGGGCTCGATAAAAAATGCAAAGTTTACAGAACCATTTCTTCCCCGAAACCTGGTCTCTTCCTCTCTCTCTGAAGCACAAAGCTCTTCAGAGCAGAGGTGAGAGAGAAAAAACTTGCTAGGTCTCTGTATTTAGGTGTGTAAATTCTACGTACTGGAAAGCTTCTGGACAGCTCTCTGCTGGTTTGTTCATTCCCACTGAAAGAATTTAGACACAGAATTTAGGAGGGAGAAAAGGACGTCTCCTTTAACGTCAAGTTTAAGATGAATTTTGGGTTCGAAGCTGCGGATGTAAAGATTGTGATTATTTTGAAAGAAGTTAAACTGTCTTGGAAATTCAGATTGATTATTCCTGTGGCATTTTGGCCACTCCTGCCCCAGGGCCAGAGTCCAAAGCCACGCTGTGGACTTGATTCAGAATCCAGGACTCCCTCTGAGCTTTGATACAGGGATTTGTATCCATGATTATCCCTCTACTCCTAGTCAAAGTAGAAACTCTCTCTGAAAACTCTCTGAGTTTGCTCCTTGCAATGGGTAGTTTCTGGTGTAGCCAAACCTGAGGGATGCATAGGAGCAATTATGTTTAATAACTATCAATGGATCAGTCCTCCGTGAAATAGTTTAAGGCCTTTCAAATCCTCCACCACATCCTGCATCAATGAATTCCACAGTTTCAATTATGAGTGAAAATAGTTGGTTTGGCTGGTTTTAAACTCATCTATCAGATTCCTTCAGCGTGGCTCCTTGACCCTCGCAATGTGAGAAACTGATAATAATATTCCATCCATTTTATCCATAACACCCAGGATTTACATCTCTCTTCATTCCCTCTCCTCTGAGCTGAAGGTAACTAGTTAATCCAGCTTTTGTCATGCAAGCCTTACGTGGCTTTGCTCTTCAATTTCTGTGCACGTGAAATGAGGACAAGACTCCCTGCTCCATAACTGGTGCTCATAAAGAACCTTAAGGACTGTTAGACAGAAAAGGTATTCTCGGCACATTCGGAACGCTGCGTGCAAATGAATTCACAAGCATACAGGTGACAGGAGCCTACATTTGATTATTCTCATTCACAAATCACTTTTCTGACAAAATACAGGCATCCATTACAGGCCTCAGTTTTTGCAAACCTGGCCATTACTTACTAAGACACACTCCCCAAATTATCTTGGCTCTAAAATGTGAATGTTCCGATGTCGGAAAGGTACACAGAGAGTCCATTCAAAACATTATTGGGTATTAACTGAAAGAAAAGTCTCCCACATTTATTCATTGCCTCGCTCACGAATCACAATTCATACAAAGCATCTATCATTCCTGGACCAAATGAAAGGGTAACTATGTCAGTATTTTTCAAGTCATTTTACTATAATTAGATTTTGATTTGTCTCTTTAAAACATTTTGTGGTTTGGTTTTGGTTTGGTGTTTTTTTTTTTTCTTTGCTAGATCTCTGAGAGAGAGATTACTATAAGTAAAGAGTTTAAATCACAACTTTTAAAGCTCCAGCAGGTTCTCTTCTGAGAGAGGTTTGTTTACAGCTACTATCTTCATCTTTAAATCTTGTTTTCCCCTTTCAGATTGTCTGTTCCAATCTCTTTGATTTACTTAATGTAAATATTCCAGCAAATTTGAGAACCAAGGCAGTGATTAGAATCAGACCTCTGTTAAGTAGTATGAGAAGATCCTTTATTTCAGCAAGGGAGATACATCACCTCTGTAGCAAATTATATCATGCTGACAGAGTGAAATGTACTGTAACCTGATGAAAAAAGAACATGATCTAACTGTATTGATACGGGAGGAAAGAAATGCACACGATGTTCAAAACAAGCACGTCAGGAAGAGTTGGGGTTTTTTCTTGTCTTCATTTTCTGAAGCAGATACTGAGGTAATTGTTTCTCAGGATAGAAGAGTACAGCCAGTGCCTGGCTGTTAGGTGGGTCTTATTCATTTGCTCATTAGGTGCCAGTTTACGGTGTTTGCAGCAGGGACAATCAGAGTGTGAATGCTGAAGAGACGTCTCGAACAGAACACGTTACCGGGCCCCTTCTTGTGAAACTGTACACTGAACACTTCCAAAAAACCTTTCTGCAGGGGAACAGATGGATTGTTTACAGGCAGTAATTAAGACCATGTCCCTTCCCTAAAATGCTTTTGATGTCAGGGCCAAATTTCATTTATTGTTACATCAGTTCTCAGATTAAGTCATTATCTGCTTCATCCAAGCCAACGGAGACAGCCTGGATTAATATGGGGGTTGTTGAGGGAATATCTATTTAAAGTACATATATAGCAACAGAGGAAGGAAAGCCCAATGGTGAGAAGCAGTATCGCTGGGCACTAATGGGAAGCAGAATCATTTGGGCCTGTCATCTTGTTTGCTTCTTTGCTGGGTACGCTGGTTTGCTGAATGTAGTGGGTCTGGCTGAGCTGCTTTTCCCCATCCAGCCCTCACGCTGCAGCACTGGGAGCTGGAGGCTGTTGAGAACACCCCCGTGGTATCACTGCCAGTGCTCACGTGGCACCAGAGGCTGGGGGGCAGGATGGGGGAGGGGATACAGCCGACCTGAGCTGACCAGTGGGATATTCCATACCAT
>WTSP01027294.1:45137-56469 GCA_025331215.1 Actenoides lindsayi | reverse complement strand
ACCTGCTCTAGTGGGAGGTGTCCCTGCCCATGGCAGGGGGGTTGGAACTGGATGATCTTTAGGGTCCCTTCCAACCCAAACCATTCTGTGATTGTATGGTCCTCGTAGTGGTAAAAAAGATGATGGAGAGGACACAAGAGATGGCGTGGAGAAGTTGAATGGGAAATACTGGTTTTCTCAACTGGCAGCAGCCAGTCGTGTTATCAGGAAGCAGATTTAACATAAGCAAAGGACCATATTTTTTCCACGCTGTGTACCTTAAAATGATGACTGTCTTTGCCCAGAACTTGCAGCTCTTCATGAAAGAAAGATCCATCAAAAGGCAAGGGCCTTTACAGGCATTTTGATGCGACCCACACGTGAACCTCAGGAAGTCTCTAAGCTGCAGATCTGCTGCTAGCTGGAAAGGTATTGTAGGGAAAATACTGCTCCACGCTGGCCTCTTGCAGCTCCTGCCTTCAGTCAGTGCCTGATTTGCTGAAGAATTGCATCCTCTTGGGGGATTTTAATAATTTTCACCATGTTCCCACTTCCTGACTGGTGTGAAATGGATCTGGAGGAAGATCTGTAGTCTTACATCCAAACCCTTAACGTAACTTGCTCTCTATTTGTTATCAGTGAGGGGTGCAGCTTTGGGTACAGTAGTTTTGGAAGGGTCTCACTGCAAGGTTTGGCCAAGATAATACTCCTCAGCAGTAAAAGCATGTTCTTAGATGTCTTCAGTGGCAAAAAGTTTCCAAACGTGCTTAACATAATTATATTACTGATATTTTTACCCTTAAATTACTTTTTTTTTGTTACTTTTGGGGTGTGAATGCTTAGACTGGTTTAAATTGTAAGTAATTACATACTCATGGCACTAGACCTGTGTCTTAACAGATCAGTACAGAATTTTTTCACTACATATGGAATAACTGATAATTTCTTGACTAAAGCATTTTCAGAAGTAGTGATTAAAAGAAGATTGAAATGATCTTACTCATATTTTCCTTCTTGATAAGCACTGGTAAGTGATATATTTTTATATATATATATAAAAGTTGGCCAGCCCAGCCTCTAAACCTTAACATACTGTAGGATATCTTTTTTTCTTTTGGGAATTTGAAGCAATTTAAAATACCTTTGAAGGCAGTAACTTGTTTCAAGTTACTTAAGAGAAATGCAGTTAATGCTGGATCCCAGAAATTCTACTTGCAGATTCATTGTGCAGTTTCTTCACACGTATGAAACTTGCATCACAAACTTATTTTTTCTCTTTTTTTATTTGAAGTGGACTTAAATATGCTTTCTTGGTAGTCTGTACTTACTCGTGGGTATCTTAGTCTGCTCACTGCAGGGAGTTGGACTAGAGGACCTTTAGAGGTCCCTTCCAACCCAGAGCATTCTATGATTCTATGGAAAGTCACCTCAGGGGACAGAGAGGGAATGTTGGAATTGAAGTGCTAGTCCCCACTGGTATTAAGGATCCTTTACATTTGGGAGCTGCTGGAGCTCAGTTTGCAGGCTTTGAAAGCAGTGAACATGCTTTTTTTGTGTGTTTCTGACAGGTTGAAGAGGTTAGCTGTGCTCCTGCTGAGTCAAGTCACGTGGAAATAGTAGTAGTGAAAGGAAGTTTGTCCTTAAATCCCCTCTTCTGCCTTTTCATTCCCCATCAGCTGTTTCTTTGATCCCCTTCCTCTGAGTTTGCTCTCCCTCACCCCCATGCTCCAGCTTGCATGGGGATTTGTTCTCAGGCAGCAGTCATTGAAAGGCTCTGAGTTATGGCACACAAGTTCTGGAAAAGAAGTGTTGCATCATAGAATGCACTGGGTTGGGAGGGACCTCCAAAGGCCATCTAGTCCAACCCTCCTGCACTGAGCAGGGACATCCTCAACTAGAGCAGGTTGTTCAGAGCCTCATCAAACCTGACCTTGAGTGTCTCCAAGGAAGGGGCCTCCACCACCTCCCTGGGCAGCCTGCTCCAGTGTTCCACCACCCTCAGAGGAAAGAACTTCATCCTAATGTCCAATCTAAATCTACCCTGCTCTAGTTTAAAACCATTGTCCCTTATCCTGTTGCTACATACCCTTGGAAGCAGCCCCTCCTCAGCTTTTCTGCAGGCTCCCTTCAGATACTGGAAGGATGCTGTAAGGTCTCCTTAGAGACTTCTCTTCTCCAGGCTGAACAGACCCAGCTCCCTCAGCCTGCCCTTGTAGCAGAGGTGCTCCAGCCCTCTGATCGTTTTAGTGGTTCCCTTCTGGACCTGCTCCATCAGGTCCACGTCCTCCTTGTGTTGAGGGCTGCAGAGCTGGATGCAGTACTCCAGGAGAGGTCTCACCAGAGCAGAGGGGCAGAATCCCCTCTCCATCTGCTGTCCACACTTCTGATGTGATTGGCCTTCTGGGCTGTGAGTGCCCATGGTTGACTCCTGTCCAGCTTCTCTTCCACCAAAACATGACTGATTCCCTCAGCAGAGTCTGGCTGGCACTTGCTGACAAATTAGAAACTCCCTTTGGCCAACTGCCCACTGAAAGCAGAGGGCTGGCAGGCAGCTAAGCCTCAGCTGCTTGTAAAGGACTCTGCCAAATAAATTGGTGAGCAAAAACTCTTAGGTGACAACTTGAAGCCAGCAGGCAGATTCTCTCATCCTCTGTCAACACCAAAGCACTTCAGGTGCAACCTCAGAACTTGGAGGTTCTTTTAGAATAAGTGGATGCTTCTGTGTTCCTTTGAAAACCTCAGCACTAGTATCACTTGCTTGCATCCAGAATATGCATGACTGTGTTGCTGTGTGTGCCAGCTCTGCTGGTAAATGTGCACATGAACCAGAAAGTACCACTTGAGAGGATGCTCCATAGTCACTTGAAGTATTAATTCACGTGCCATTTAGCAGAAAAATGTGGTCACTGACTTCTGTCATGGTGCTTTCAAACTTGAATTACTTGTATTCCTGTCATTTTTGCCTTCTAGTGTGGGAAGGATTCCTGCTGCTGCCTTAAAGAGAACTTCTGGGTTACATTGCTACAACTTGAGAGGGGGTTTTCATAGGATCATAGAATGCCCCAGTTTGGGAGGGACCACCAAAGGTCATCTCGTCCAACCCCCCTGCATTGAACAGGGACATCTTCAACTAGAGCAGGTTGCTCAGAGCCCCATCAAACCTGATCTTGAATGTCTCCAGGAATGGGGCCTCCACCACCTCCCTGGGCAACCCCTTCCAGTGTTCCACCACCCTCAGAGTAAAGAACTGCTTCCTAATGTCCAATCTAAATCTACCCAGTTCCAGTTTAAAACCATTCTCCCTCATCCTATTGCTCCATGCCCTTGGAAACAGCCCCTCCCCAGCTTTCCTGTAGGCCAGTTTTTTGACTCGATAGAGATTAGTTTAGTTAGTATCAGTTTTAAGAAGCTAACTTAACTCCTGGGTTACATTAAGCTTCTAAACAGTGTCCTATTTCTCTCCCAGTGGAAGATTCCTGTCTTTCAGGAAAGCACGATGTTGTTCTGTAAGCAAAGCAAACCACACAACCTCTTCTGCTGTGGCACAGTATCATCTTTCAGCCAACAAAATACAGATAGCCTTCAAAACTTGTCTGTGCTTTCAGCTTTTCCATTCACAGACACTCAAGTTTTCTTCTGCTGCTGCTTCAGCCGTGCTGCACGCATGCTTTTTAGGAAGTCCCTGGAAGATGTAATGACTTCATCTGCTTGGCCAGTCAAATCCTGACAGAAAACATAGCAGCTGATAAAACTTCAGGAATTCAAACACACAGAGATTGGGTTTATCCAGCAGCATCTGTTCATGGGGCTGAGGCAGTGCTGATTATTTAAAAAACAAAACCCACCAAAACCAAACAAACCCACCGAAAAATAAAACAAAAATCAAAAAAAAAAAACCCCACCCCAACATAAAACCCTCAAACAAAACTGAACTTCACACTTCCTTGCTCTAGAAACACTGCTGCAGTTCTCCTCCAGTCGAGCAGCTTAGCAGCATGGTCCTGATTATAGAATCTACTTGAAGGGTTTTTAGGCTTCGACTCAAAATTCTGACTTTTTGGTGATTCTTTCTCTGATTCCATCGCACCGTCCCAGTCTGCCCAGTTGGTGTGGCTCACTGGGAGTGTTTCCTTACCCTGCAGTTAACACTGCTTTTCTTTTACGTTGCTCACTGCAGCATACAGGTCTCAGTCAGAAAGATATTTTGCAATATTTCTCTTAATTGCTTTAATTGTGTAAATATGAACAGTCTCCTAAGTGTATTTCTGAGACGAGAGAGCCTTTATGTGCTAGGACACAGAGTTGCTGTCCCAGAAGAAAAGCAGAGGCTGTACATTTTCAGAACTCAAAATTCATAAAATAAACTTCTGGGGGTAAATACTCCAAAGCCAACAAAGCTGTGACTGGGGAGGGAAGAAAACCAGTGTGTTATTAGTGCTGGTAGTTAAGTGGAAGGGCTTCAAATAGAACTGTCTGTCCAGCTTGAATGTATAACCTGTACTTAAGAGTCTAAAATGCTAATTCTTGTTTTAAAATGCCTCCCTTGTATTTGGATCATGGCTTAAGCTTCATTGTCCTCCTCTTCAGGAACAAAAAAAACCCTTTACAGGTCTGAGAGATGCATAATTTTAAGATTCACACGAAAGGGAAGATGCAAAACTCCTCTTGTTAGGGAAAGGCTACGATGGGAATACCAGCGGGGAGAGGAACTGCAACGTGGTCTTGCTGCAGAAATATTGCTGCTTAAATACAGTGAATTTCAAAGAACAAATGTTATTTGGTCTCCACAGGGGCAAAAATAGTTCCTTGCAAGTGATGTGGCAATAGAATCCCAAATACTTTAGGTAGTGCAGAGCTGAGTGTTCCAGGTGATCACGTAATTTAACGTACATCTCAGTCAGCTCATCTGACTTGCTCTCGTTACCGAGGTCTTCTTGGCTCGCCCCTCTTCTGTGAAGAGTTTCAAAGTCTTAGGCCCTGACACCCATCTGCCTGTGGCACATCTCACTGGACAGCTCGAAACACGGCTGGCTGACTTGGCAGTTAACTGGAGAAGATGTGTCTTCACTGGTGGTGTCATTTTAGGAGCTTCAGCTGTGATTATTGCTGCTTTTATCCTGCCTCTTCTCTTCCTGTTTGCCTTTACCACCTCTGTAATAAACTTCTAGGACATAAAAGGACATGCTGGCTTGTGGGTAAGGTAGTGAAATAAAAGGCAGTGGTTTGGCACGTGAAGGACACCTGCTGGTAAGTACAGTTTGCACTGGCCCAGATCAGAGGCAAATCTCACCAGTAATACAGCCTCGGTAGAGGAATGTACAGGTCCATCTGTGCTTTACTCTACAGCTGACCAGTTTTATTTGCCAGGTAAGTGTGTTTAATGTAATCATAGACTGGTTTGGGTTGGAAGGCACTTTTAAAGGTCGTCTAGTCCCACCCCAATCATTCTGCACTGGTTTAAGGAATACATTTGTGCTTTTAAGCAAAATATTCTTGGATAACTTTGGATTTACTGAGAGGGCACGTTTTTGTTGGAAGAAAGTGAAAGACCAGTCAGTGGCCTTTATATAGACATGAAACCCTTTCCTAGGAAATGTTAGGGGTTCTATTTGACTGTCAGTGAATTTTGACTTTCATGGAAGCAATGCAGTAGCTCTGTCTAGAGGCACTGAAGAAACAAGAGGAAAAGACTTCTGTGACTTCTTAATTAAAGTCAAGGTGAAAGGGGGATTGATTTAACTGCAACATTTGTGTCCTTTTCTCTCTGGAAGGTTGGCTTCCCCCTCCTCCCTCCCCTCCAGCTCTTTGTGAGATGCAACTACTAGTCAAAGGCTTGTCTCCTATCTTCAACTGTAAATTATCATATGAAGGTTCTGAAAACACAGCTCTGTAATCCCTTCACAAAAGTGTTCTTTGCCAAAGGTGTGGATAAGATTGCAGTCTCTCCTCATTGTCAGAGGAATTGAATCATCCCCCTAATCCATCTTGTTTTCATACTGTTGCCTGGGAGTTCTGTGCAGCACAATGCCAGCTTACTTAAAATAAGTGCCTAGAAGAATAGAAATGAGAAGGTTAATGGTCTTAATTGGCTAAAAGCTCAGATCTGTGTTAAATTTCTTGCTGTGTTAATCCCCTGAGTCTAACACATGCTTAGAGTGATTTAGCATAACTCCTGGTGTCTGATATTACTGTGCTGACTTCTGCTTGCTTTCTCCTAAGGTATGGAGGGTAGTTTTGACTTCATTATTCAAATACTCAATTGACTCTTCTAAGAAACAGTTTTACTAATGAAATTCTTCTGTCTGTTCACTCAATAGCTAGAGATGATTGCCATGGAAAATCCTGCAGACTTGAAGAAGCAATTGTACGTTGAATTTGAAGGAGAGCAAGGGGTAGATGAAGGAGGTGTTTCCAAAGAATTTTTTCAACTGGTTGTGGAAGAAATCTTCAATCCAGATATTGGTATGTGTTCTAATAATTTCCTGATTTATCTATTTATTTATTTTTTTCCCCCTGTGAAAGGTTGGACCAGATGATCTTTCAAGATCCCTTCCAGCCTGGGTTGTTCTGTGTTTATGCAATACCTTTCTACATTTGCTGCTGCTTCTCTCTGAAGCTCTCCAGATTTCTTGATGAGAATACTTGACCCATTGAGGCTCACTGTGTCATCAGCAGTCATCCTCCTGAGGAGGAATGATGAAAGGAATAACTGTGTATAGTTAGTGCTTGTTTAGATGTAAATCAGTAGTACAGGGTTTCTCTGCAGAGTTCTTTTGTTTGTTCTCTCACCTTTCTCCTCACTTTGCTTTGTGATTAGCTTCTAGAATTAGTAATCAAACCAAAGAGGAAGAGCTTCTGCAATAAAACCAGAGTAGGACTATGGTGAGTTTTTGAGTTATTTCCTCCCCTTCCTCCAGCTTAAAAAAATACAATTCAGTTCTACTAAAAGGGGTACAGATCCAAAGTGTGGCAGTGATGTCAAATTTGAGTGGAGTTAAGAACCAGGATTAATCTGATATATTAGAGCCAAAGTTTTATATTTGCATTTTAAGTCACATTTCCATCCCTACTCTTTTGTTCCCTTGCTCCCTACACCAGGCTTCCATCTTCATACACACAGGACATGCTGCTTTTAAAATGCAGCTTGTCTGCTGCTCTGAAAGGATTAAAATGTTACAAATACTTTGTGAGACCTATGAGGTTCCTATACTAATTTCACAGTTTATGTTACATAGGATGTCACATAGTAGTTCCTTAACTGCTTCCAGTAAAGAACCTCAACAGCTCAGGGCCATTAAATTGGGTTCACTGAACTGTTTTATTAAAAAAAAAGCTGTTGTTCTTGGGTTTGTAGCTCAAAAAATTGGTGGAGAAACACAGAAATCCATTGTGACAAAGCTAAAGAAGAAATCCCCAGAATCTGTAACAGAATCTGAACCTTATCACCTTTCACCCTACACAAGCCAGTTCTTTGAACAATCAGTAGAGATCCACAGACAAGAATCTTCCTTGCTCTGAAAACTATTAACTTCGAGAGATTTGGAACCTGAATTAGCAAGCTTACTTGGAATAAATTAAGAGTATGGTAAATTAAGGAAATCTTAGTACTTAGAAATACAACTTAATCAAATGCGAAATACAATTTTGACCCGAGTTTGTCTAAGTGGAAAGGTAACAAAAAGATGGATTGAAATACTCCTGTGTGGTATTTGAAGTCTGATTCAGCTAAGATCCAGCCAGTGTACCCAGCTCCCTGTGTGTAAAGATGGCTCAGAGATTGCAGGAGTGTTTTAAATTTTACTTCTGTATTCAAAATCCAGAAACGTGCCTACACTTTTTGTATCCAGGTCAAGTCTGAAGGAGAGGAAAAAAAAAGATACATTTACTGGCTTTTGGCATAAATGTGTAAAAGCAGAAAATGTAGCTTGCATTCAGTCTCCTTCTGCACCTATGAACGTGCCCTGCAGTGTAACAGCTCACACACCATATCTACTGTGTGCCTTCTCTTGCTTTGTCAAAGCTTCATTTACCAGAGAAGATGAAGGAAATACTTTAAATGGAATTTGATAGCTATGTGTGGAGTCATCTTTGTTGCTGTCATTTCTTTGCCATTACATTTCAAGTGTTTTCATATTAAGTTTTACTCAGAGGAGGCAATAACTCAGAGAAAATCTTAGAGGTATGACCAATAGTCACCATGGTAAAAGGGAAGAAGGAATAACTTCATAGAGCATTCCTAGCAAGACCATGCAATTGTTTCCCCCTTCTTGCAGCTTTTAGTTTCTTCTGGTGTTTTAAAATTATAACCTACTGTAGTCTTCATTTTGGTCAGTGAATAAAATCCTGTATTTCACAGTAAAGTATTTCTAGATGTGGATCTGGGTAAACTCTTAGTCCTTCATTATTAGACATTTGTTGCATTTGTTTGACTGTTTAACTCTTCCAGAAAGTAAAAGTCCTTGTTTCTATTATACCAATGATCCAGAAGCTACTTCAGTCAATTCAGAAAGTGGAATGCAGTCTTTCTGTGTAATGTTTCTCCTGCATTTGCTTGTGTTGCTCATCCATTTCTGAGTTTCAGTTGCCTTTACCTGATGTGTTAGTTTGTTACTTGTGTGCTCCCCTGATATCTGACCCTGTCCTACTGCCTTACTGAGATAAAGAATCTTCCATTTTAGGGAACAGCCAGATTCTCTGATAGAGTTTGCAGTTCATTTCCTTCCATGGAGTGAGAATTCAGGCTTTATCTGTTGCCTGAAAGGTGACATCTTATTTTCAGCCTTAGGAATGCTTTTGGGACCGTGTTGGTGGGGCTTTGTAATCAATTTGAACCTCTCCATAGCCTGTAAATAAACCTATTTTTTTTAAGAGCTGGCAGGATAAAACCTTGTGGCAAATGTAGTTCATGTTTTTGACAACATGCATCTAACTCCTGGTGTGTTGGGAGAGTTTGATGGGCACTTTTCCTTAGGTTCTGCCTGGAAATCACAAGATTTAGCTGTACAAGCAACGGGTCACTGGGATTACATTTGTCCAGGCTGATCTCTCTTGCCTCACATCTATGAGCTTTGCACTTGCTTTGGTATCTAGTCAGGAAAGCAATGGATTTTACTGTGGGACTAATGTAAATAGTTCATAACCTGCAGCAAACTCTGGTTTCATAAAGAAGAGCTACTCTAATGGCTTGCTACAGCCAGAAGGGAAAGGGACTCTGTCCTTCTCTTGTCTCCAGTCCTGTCCATTCCCTCCAGCTCCTGGATATATAAGATCTGTAAATACATTAAAATAACAGCGTGCCAGCTTCAACCAGTTTCTCTGTAAAACAGTGGGCCAGTTCAGCTGTTTGCTGAAGCTTTCTGTGGAAGTGCTCAGCTTGTGAACTGGGCAGGAGGAGACTGGTCACCTGAAATAGTGAGCTGGATCAGCTGGAGCGATAAGGGGAACAGAGCAAAACCTTCTGCCTTTCAACGGTGACAAGCTGTTAAAATTGCAACTCCTCCTGTGAAGCAACAGTCCCATTTTTAGGTTTTCCCCTCCAGTTAGGATGTGTGTGAGAGCTGCAGCAAGAGCTGACCTTGTCAGGTACCTTTAAAGGAAGAAATTAATCTGTTGGGCGTTGAACTCTTAAGATCACACGTGACAGTTAATCCCTGCTCCACCATCACAGCTTCCAGTTCAGTGCTACAGCTGCATCTAGTCCCTTTCCTTTGCTAGAACTGGCCTGGAAAAGCCTCCGAGGACAGGCCAGCACTTGATAGGAATTGGAGTTCTTCAGGATGACTTCATCTGTGGGTTTGGATTGTGTTCTTATCTTGCCCTTTGCATTTATCAACGTTACCATGGTAAGATGTGCCGCTGCTGCTTCCTCAAGTAGTAGAAGGGGAGGAGAGATGGTGTACTTAGAGCTCCAGTGGGCACTGTGGGATGTGTATCACAGGCCTTCTGCATGTAATGCAACAGGATTTGGAGCAGCTCCAGTTACCCTGAGGTAAGTAGCTTCTCTTTGCCATTAAATTCAGCCAGAGGTTAAGTTAAAACACATTTTAGAGGCGTTCTAATGCAGGGGGGGGTTCTGACTGGGTGTGTTAGATGTCACTTGTATTGAAACACAACCATAATTGTTCAACGTCCTCTTTTTTTTGTCTGACAGGGATGTTCACGTACGACGAATCTACCAAACTGTTTTGGTTTAATCCGTCCTCTTTTGAAACAGAGGGGCAGTTTACACTGATTGGCATAGTGCTGGGGCTGGCCATTTACAATAACTGCATACTGGATGTCCATTTTCCCATGGTTGTCTACAGGAAGCTCATGGGCAAAAAAGGAACTTTCCGTGACCTGGCAGATTCTCATCCTGTAAGTTCTGATACTGCTTCAAGAGAGCTTGCTTTTTCTTTTTGTGTAATGAGAATATCAGGCATGTGTAATCAAAAACTAGGTTACCCAGTTCTGATTTGGATGGCTAAAGACATCAACCTCTCAGCATTGAGCACTTTCTCTGTAAAATGATGTTGAGAAATACAGTAAATTTTATTACATACTCAAAACTTCTGACTGCAGAAAAAGTGGGTTTACTGTGCAGCAAGGAGGTCAGGACCCTTCTTAATTTTTCTCCCCTACTCTTATGTTTCTCCTCTGACACCTACACTACTTCTGAAAGAATCCTTTTTAAACTCTTTGTATTCTAATACAACTTAAACACTTCAGAGCTTCTCAAACCAAAAATGAAATTCACAGTAGTCAAGCCTCCAGTGGTTTTTTTTCTCATGCTTTAGAGCATGAAGAGTAAGTAAAGGTCTTCACCAGCTCTCACCAGCAGCAGTTCCAAGTCCAGTCAGATAAAGGTGCTGTGGAAAAAGCAAAAAAGGATAACAAGTAGTGAGAGGGTGAGGCTCACATGTAAACTTTCCATCATTAAAACACGGAGGGGTTGTTTATTCTACTTCACTGTACAAATCCAGTTGCACTCAGTTGTTGCTTTTCCCTTCGCTTGCATTCTTGAGTCCTACACCTCTGTCAGCCAAAGAGCTGTGTCTGTTCTGCATAGCATTTGCTTTCCAAGGGAGCCTTGGGCTTTTCCTAAGGCATTCCAGGGAGGAGAGGTTGGTTGCTCCTTTGAATAGAGCAAACTTTACAGGTAATTTCAGATTCCCCTTGGCAAATTCTGACCAAACTTCTGATTTTCTTTCCTTCTCCTATTTTTTCCTTCCCCTCCATTTTTCCTTTTTCCCTTCTCCTCCTTTTTTTTCCTTTTTCCCTTCCCCCCCTTCTCCTCCTTTTTCCCTCCCCGCCCCCCCGCTCCTCCTTCTCGCCACGCGTGGTCCGCTCCCTCCACCTATCCCCCTTCCCCCTA
>WTSP01027292.1:56833-93138 GCA_025331215.1 Actenoides lindsayi | reverse complement strand
GGGGCGCGGGGCGCGGGGCGGGCGGCTCGGCGGGAGCCGGCCCTTTGTGCGCTGCCCGGCCGCCAGCTGCCCTCGCGCCCGAGCGCGCGGCGGTAACGGCCGCCGCAGTAAGTGGCTCGCGCGGCCGGCCCTGTGGCGCAGGCGGCCCGGGGCGGGACGGGACCCGCCGCCGCCGCCGCCGCCGCGCTCGCTGGGGATCCGGGGCGGTCTCTCGCTCCCGCCTGTTCCCCGGTTACGCCTCCGATGCGGGTCGGGCTCCCCTCCGGCCGCGGGGCCGCTGGGCAGCGGGGTGGGGAGCGGCGGAGCCTGTGCGGCCCTCTCGGGGAGGCGGCAGGGAGAGAGCGCGGCGGCCCCCAGGTGTTGAGCGCCCTCCCCTCTCGAGGGGTGGCCGGGCACGCTTGGTCTGCGCTTCGCGCCGGGTGGTTCGTTACGTTTTCCTAGCCGAGAGCTCTTAGTGCTTGCTTTGTGAGTTTGAAGTGCTGTTTAGATTACCCGATACTCCTGTCTGGTTTCAGCGAAGTTTCTGAGCACTGTTTTCCTTCCGAGCCGCAGGAATTTGTACGGAAAAGCAGTGTTTGTGGGGAGCGTTTGCAGTCAGCTGCTTGTCCGCCCTGCAGCCCGCAGCGGGTAGTACGGAGGGTGATTGCGTTGGCAGCCTGCCGTCGTGGTGTACGTTCTTAACAGCCTGCTGAACTCTTCCACAGCTGGTGACCTGTTTCTGGGTGAGGGGAGGATAAATCTTCAGTAGTCCCAAAGAGCTCCTGAAAGAGAAACAGAAACCTTCCATGCCAGAATCCCTGGTTTCTAGCTCCGGTGTATGTGTGCTTACAGGCTGATGCTAGATACCTCCCAAGATCAAGAAAGCTTAGGGGTATTTTTTTGCCAGAACTTTCTGCATTTAGAGACTTCTTTTTTTTGTCACTAGATACACTGGTGAGTTTTGTTCATTTGGAATTGACAAGTGTAGCCAAAGTAAATGTTACGTGCTCTGAAAGTCAGTGCTGTTGTTATGCTGTTGGTACTGAACTTTATCTAGGCTTAGGAAGTTTTTGAAGCTGGACGTTACTGGAAACCCCATGAACACATTACTGATGCTTTCAAGACTGTAGTTTAGGGTTCTAAGTTACGTGAATGCATGAAGGATGTCCCAGAAACTTGATTGGCCTGTGGTCTGCAGTATTAGCTGGAGACTCCCATAACTTTAGGTCTTCAAAGATTAGCTAAAAGGTGAAATACAACTTGATAATAGAGTTGCTTTGGGGAAAACTGCATATAAAGAAGTATTGAATATCCATCCACTTGTCAAAGGGTTGCCAAGCCCAGGGGAATGCATTAAGGTGGTTGGGGCGAATCAGTCACCGGATGACTTGGAAACTTTGATCTGGGAGCTTCAGTTCAGACAGCTGATGGCTTTCCCAGCTTCAGAAGTTTCATGCCAGCGAGCAGTGCTTTTCAGAAGAGTGAGAGAAAGAAAAGGATTACTGAACAAATGGGGTTTTGGCCTTTTTTAAAAAGAGTATCGGTAATACCAAGGATGTTTTGTTGTGGGTTGACGTGGAAACATGTTTGGGTGGGGTTTCAGCCTGTGTAATTAAATGGGTTTTAAAAACCTTTTAAAAAGGAACTTCCTCTATACATGGTCTTAAATTATTTTTTTTTTTAATATGTCTATTTAAATATCTCTCTTTCTTGAATAAAAATCTCTTCCGCTAAGTCAGGTTTCACTTCCTTGGAATATCTGATGTCATGAATTTGCTGGTTCCCCAATTGTCTGTACACTTTTGGCACAACTCCAAATTCTAGTGTAGGAAAGCCTTCTTTTTTAAAAAAAATTAATAAAAAAAAGTATTCTTTCTTTTCTTGTTGTGGTACAGCAGAGAAGGGATCCTGCCTTGAGTCCCTGATTTCAGTACTCCACTACTCCTTTCCGGGTAGTTGAATGTAGGGTCAATAGCTTGTGAAATGTTGCATGCTTTTCTTTTAAACTTTGCATACGTCTGTGCAAATGAGAAATTAAAAAAAAAAGGAGTTTAGTAAAAATGGAAGCTGTCAGAATGCTGTATGTACGAGGAGGAGTTATGTTGTTATTCTGAGGCTGGGTGGAAATGCCCACCGATGTTTTTGTGCCAGAAAGTTGGTTTTGTGTTTCAGTGACCAGAGGCACAAAGTTAAGTAGCTTAAGTGCTTTTTTCACAGATCTAGAGATACCTGGGGAAGCTTTGTCCTTGGTTCTCTGAAAGCTGCCACCAGTTAACTTATCTGAAAATAAATACCAATGTTGTTGGGCTGTGGAATGTGGCATTTTATGCAAAGTCCACGGGGCTGCTTCACTCTGAGGTGGACTTGCTGACTTTCCACACTTGGTAGCAGCAGAGCATTCAGATATGAAGTTAACCCTTTGTCACAAAGGGCAGTTTTTCCAGGAGAGAGAAATCTGAAATAACTGTAATTTACACATAGCAGTGACATAGAAGAGCTTGCTTATTTGGGTTTTGTTAGTAAATGTGAGTTTGCACACAAACTGACCCCCCTGGAGTGTTGACACGTGCTGTTACACACTACATCTCAAATCACTCACCAAAGACTATGAGGGCTAAACAAAATAATTCAGTGTTAGTCTCAGAGTGTGTTAAACAATTTGCTTTGTTGCAGTGCCGTTCATTTTCACAACTGGCTTTGATAAGTAAATTGGATCTGGTGGCAAAAATCTTGTGTTAGAAATTTAACAGCTTTTTAAAACAAATGTTTAGAAATCACAGTAGTAAGTTGGAAGCAGGTGGTTTTGCTTTGAGTTGATAAGGAATACACTTAGGGTCCAGAATTAACAGCTGGTAACAAAGTGGTGGTCCTGTCAAAAATCAGAGGTTTTACAAGGTTAAGGTTAGGTGTGCTTGTAGAATGCCTGAAGTACCAGTTAGTTTACCTGCAAGGTTGACCAGTCTCTTACAATCTGTCAAATTTACATGGGTAAATGTTTACATCTCAGCTTTTGGTAGAAATCAGTTCAGGATTGTGGTGCCATTTACATCTATTAGAGTTGCAGAGCGAGGCCTTTGTGCAAACAATTGAATTTACATACTGTCTTCAGGAGACTAAAGAAGCAAATAGCGACACTGATGTGTTAAAGCTTCCTTTGAGAAGTGGGATTGGAGCAATTATACTGTCTCTCACTAATAATGGCTTTTTTTTTTTGAGAGGGGATGTGCACATTGTTTATTTGGTCTGGTTTTGGCAGTTTTAGGTAGTCAAAGTGTAATTGCTAGCGTGCTACAGAATCCGGCCTTCTGTAAATTCGGCTGTACACAAATAGAGGGCCCAGTCTGTCCTATGGTACCGCCTTCCCTGCTTCCACTGCACAGCTTTTGCTGGTGGCTGTAGGGAGAAAGCTGCCCCAGATCTCTTTCGGTTGCATAAAAAAAAAGGGGGGGTGGAGGTGGAGAGGGAGGCAGCTGTGAGAACTTTGATCATTCCGTTTCTCACCTTAGGTACTCTTGACTGAAAATTGTGAGTTAATTGAACTCAGGAGTAATTTAGTGTCTTTGGAGCTAAGTCTACACATATTGAAATTTTTTTTGTATTTGTTTTAAAAAGAGCATAAGAATTATGAGTACTATAATTTTTCTCTTGATGGAAAATATCCTTAATATGGATTTGCTCCTCACAGCTTACTTTTGTTCCTTTCAAAATTGTTAAACCTGCATATTTTGGGTGAGTAGCATTGCATTAAATTTTCCCTATGGTAGTGAACTGTAAAGATTGCTCTTCTGTTTCCAGAATATCTTGCTATTAGTTGCAATAGTTATTTTGATTTTTAGAATAGCTCTGTGAATTCTGCATCGAAATATGTTAAATGAACCCCCATCAGAGATACCACTGTCTAGTTTTATGCTTGTGTTTCATAACTCTGTGTTGCTGTAATACTGAACAGTTTTTCTACTTCAGTTTTTTTTTTGAACAGAAAATTTGAACAAATGAGGTGTAGTTCATTGGGGCGGGGCTGGAGTGAGTTTACCTGCTGGGATAAATCTACCTCTATAAAACAGAGTTCACAAAGAATTGTGAATATTGCACATAAAGTCTACTTAGAGAGCTATTTTATTTTTCTTTCCTCAGAAACTGTGGTGATTGAATGGGAAAGATATGCCCTGTAATGAAAGAAAAGGATAAAGATTTGATGTTGCAGGTATGATTTCTGTGCTTGTATATGATGGTATCTCTCGGCATGTGTTTACTTGTAGGAGGGGAGGAGGTGACAACCTTGTCACTGCTAATTTCTTTTTATGAGACCCAAGTAAGCAATGTGTTCTCATTACTATCTTTTGTAGTTCTGTTTTGGGGTTTACCAAAGGTTTAGGCTGAAGAGTCTAAACTTCTTTTCACAATGTTCTTCTGAGGCTTTTCCAAGATTTCTTGTATCCAGAAGAGAAAGCAGAGGCTTTTGTTCATGCGTTAATTTGGAACTGATGAACATTGGATGGGTATTAGAAATAATTTATGCTTTACAAAGTGTAATATTCTGTGAAATGGAATCTGCAGAAGAAAAAACTCTCTGGTGACAGCTGTGCCAGGGAAGGAAACCAATAGTCTGCAGATGAGGTCTAGACTAGGATACAAGTGGACTGCTATGGTAAGGGCTCAGCAGTCTGGGACTAGAGGTACACCAGGGAGATGTAGGCTTTGGTGGGGTAGAAATCTCGATGCTGGGGGCTTGCTTTTGGATCCTGTGTGTTTCAGTGTTTGGAGATGGCTGGCAAGATTTCTTGTTCTCTGCTGGTGTTGAGATGTTGGGGTTTTTTTCATCTGTATGCCTTGTTAAAGATGCAATTCGAGATGTCAGTGAAGATATTTTAAGGAGGATTGCCCAGGTCATGACTAGGGGTCCTATAGGCAAAGAAGACTTAGTACCTTATGTGTATGTCCAGTCTATATAGGCACACAAAATGGGCACATCAATGAGACACAGTAGGATGTATGTCCTGGTACTAATCTATGCAAATCTACAAGAGCAAAAAATATCATGAGTCCAAACCTAGTAGGAAATAAAATTTGAACTGTAATTTTACACCTTCCTGAAAGGAGTTTGTAGTGAGGTGTGGACTGGTCTCTCCTCCTAAGTAACAAAGGACAGGATGAGAGGAGACGGTCTCAAGTTGCACCAAGGGAGGTTTAAGTTGGACATTAGGAACAGTTTCTTACTTAAAAGGGTTGTCCAGGCCTGGCCCAGGCTGCCCAGGGCAGTGGTGGAGTCCCCATCCCTGGAGGGATTTAAAAGCTGTGGAGATGTGGTGCTGGGGGACATGGGTTAGTGGTGCCCTGGCAGTGCAGGGCGAACGGTTGGACTTCATGATCTTAAAGGTCTTTTCCAACCAAAACAATTCTATGCTGCTATGATTTTATTCTTTCAGTTACTTTATGTCAGGTTCAAATGGAAGTTTCATGGGAGTCTTGCATAGACCATGACGTTAGGATTGAGCCACAATATCTGGAGGTGAGGAACACTTCTTTGTGTCGTCTGAAGTAGTTTAAATTGTTTACTCCTAGTAATAACTGAAGTGTGAAGAAGTGTATGTGTGTTCTTTAGTGGGAGGACTGTATTTGGGAATCTGTGATAAATGCTGACTGGAAAGTGAGTAGTAGTTTTTGAACCCTCTTGAGTGAAGAAAAGCATCATTAATCTGGCAGATTGTCAGCAGCAAATGGTACATCATTTTTGGCAGAAAACTCTACTAGCAAAAAAAGGAGACTTTCCTTTCTGTTGTTAATAATAAAAATGGGGAGGGACTGATTCACTGTTCTCAGCAGTGGTTCAGCTCCTTTTGAAGAGCTGTGTAAGGCAGACACAATGCTTTTGAGAAAATTCCTTTTATATTTTATTAAAAATAAACCCCCACAACTTTCTAATATACTGATAATCTGCATCCACTTACATAACTAACTTTAAATAATAACTTTATTATGATTACAAACTATTTATAAACTATGGCAAAATTTCAAGTGTTATTTAAAGACAGAGATAACCGCTACTAAGATTTGTGTTAAACTGCCTGTAATATGGTGACTCTACATTTTAGGCCAGTTTTACTTCCCCAGCACTAAAGAAATACTGTTCTACCTCTATTAGCGGTAGTAATTTTTATTAAAAATGGTTTTTTACACTTGAATTAGGTGATCTCTAGCAGTGTTGAAAACTTTAGTGAGCTCAACTTACTGATTTTACTTCATTTTTTTAACCTAATAATGAAAGCATTTTTCTTTATGGAGTTGTTGCTTTGTTAGAGTACCATTTTTTAATACTCAAATGTGATTCTGCCTAAGTTCTTAGAGTTCAGCTAACATGAGTACATAAAAATTGTTTATTTTTATATGGCAATCTATTTTGATAACTATAGTAATTTCTGTTTCCTTTGGGTGTTGTAAATAAATCTGGTGTAGTAAGAGCTACAATGATGGATAGCAGCAAAGTACTCTGTAAAAAGGAAAGGCTATTTAATAGGAATTAAACTCTTCAGTAAAAAAATGTGAAAGAATATGAAGGCATAAAAGTTAGAAGTAATGTTAAGACCACAACCATCATTTCTCATTTGAATTTGTAGTAGTTTCATCGAATTTTGCAGCAGCTCTGTATCTTTTGAAGTCGAAGGTGCATATTTGGTGCTTTCACAATTTCCATTGCTAGAAGTATGCTGGATTACAACTCACTTTATATTCAGTTTGCTAGTTACCACAAAATAGAAGTTCTTGCCTATTTCTACTTTAAATAACTTCTATTTTTTCCTTTACTCCATTTTGTTTAACGTGAAAGCTTCAGCATTAATTTACTTAGGTGATCAGTGCTGTGGGTAAAGCACTGGATAGGGATTGATAATAATTAGGTTCTGTTTCCAAGCGTGTCACGTGGCTGCTGTTTGAGCTCAGAGAAGTTTTGTTATCATGGTATGTTTACATCTGTGTGTTGAGGATGATGCAGTTGCTTTTTATTTCTTCCATGTCTTTGCTTGCTGAACTTTTGTTGTGTTTATGTAATTGAACAGACATAATGTCAACTGTGACGGGCCTTCAAGTATGTAGGATGCTGCTTGAGGATAAATGCAGATGCTTCATTGAAAAATATTTTGTAGCAGCTATGGTAGAAATGAAGAGCAGATAGATTTTCTGTGCTTTTTATTGGGATGGAGAAAAGATAAATGTATTTTTAAGTGGCACCATTAAAAAAAACCCCCAGCTTAAGTGATGACACGATTGGCCTTGTATCTGTGAAAATGCTTTGTTGAAAGAGTCTCCATTTTTGTATTTTAAAAAAACCCATCAAAACCAATAGAGGAGTTACTCCTAACAAGTAGGTAGAAGTCGACTGCAATACAGCAGCTAGAGCATTTCTAAAGCATCATATTAAAAGATGAAGAAGTTAGAATCTGTAGTGCATGGTTGTCATGGGAATAGAAATTTGAATGATTAACCCCCTTCTCTTTATAGCTCTTTTCTTAGAGTTAATATTCCTGGTGCAGTTAACTTTTAGGTAAATTTTATGAGAAGGCAGAGCAGTTCCTGCCTTAGTCTATCACTCCAGCTAATCATTTTAGTGACCTCCAGTTACTTTCTTTTTAATGTGATTGTCACAAATCCCGTCGCTGTATTTCCAGATTGATTCCTACGGTGATTACTGGTCAACTTTTATTGCATGCAGCTACAGGATTTAAAGGAGCCTTCAGCATTTGGTGGCACCTTTTGTGTTCCTATCACTAATTACTGATGTTTGAAATGCTGGTATATCACTGCCTAAGGCTGCTCTTTTGGGGTGGTTGGCTTGTGAGAATGAGAGATGCAGGCTGTGTGTGCTGTACTGATAAAGCTCGAAAAAGCCAAACCTAATACATACCAGTTATTATCAACATTTGTCACCCTCTTGTTGCAGAAAGTTCCTTCTTTATTGTTAATTTAATTGGGGATTGTTGGACAGGAAAGTAGCATGCTACTTTTATTGTGTTTTCTAGCTCTGTTTGTGGAGTAGTAAAGGATTTCTACCCGTGTAGTGGCAATTTTCTCAAAAAGCAGACAGTGTGGTTGGTTAGACCCCTTGTATAAAGGAGTCTTCAGAAACAGCAGCATTCCTGAATTATTTTTTTTGTTGTACCTTTTTTGTTTTTTTCTCTTTCTTTTTTTTTTCCTGTTTTTTTGTTTGTTTGTTTTATTTTGTTTGTGCGGTTTTTTCCCTGTAATGTACTCCCTCCTGCCCCCCATGCTTTACTTGTGAGAAGACAGACAAGATTATAGAGGCACTTTGTTTTCTTTCTGATTTGAGAGAGAATTTGAAAGGAGTTAAGGCAAATATTTTTGAGTCTTTTATCAAGACTTTCACCCCTTGGTAAATCACTCTTTTGCTGTCAGGTGTGGTGGTGAGAAATTTTTATCGCGGCCAAATCATTATTGTTTGTATGGGAACTGCAAAGCGTTTGCTTTCATTTGCAAGAGACACTTTTTTTTGATTTCTGATTTTATGATCTATTTTAAGAATTGCTTTAACTGCTGCTCCAGTGCTCTTCTATGTGCCCAGGTTTATGTACTCTGAATGCTGCTACTACTGCTGTTGTTGGGAGGGGAAGCAGCGTGCTCTGGAACATAGTTGTTCTGTAGTAACGAAGCGGTTGTCAAAAGAAAGTCTCTCTAGTACTTTGCTCTGGAAGAAGGAGGAGCTCATTCTTGTTGATCAGAGAAAGAGAGAGCTTCTAGGTGCCTGTCACTGGAAACCAGTACAAATACTGCTCTGGTAGTTCAGTAGTAGCAGGATAAATACATTCTCCAGAATGCATCTGTTGCCTCCTCTCCTCAGTCTTTCCACGCTTTGCCTGTCAGAGAAAGTCTCATTTTCAGTCCAGCCTTTGTCAGGTACCTCTTTAGTCTTGTGGTTTTAGAAACGTTACACAGAAAGGTAACAGTGTTTGTATTTTATTCTTTCCATCTTGCTGCTCTTAGTTCACCTCGGTGCCAGGAGTGTGCTTGGAAATCATCTCGAGTATAGTATTAATGTGGTTAGAGGAGTTCTGTTCCCCACAGCGTAGTAACACTAAGGGTGTGTAGTCGCTGACCTGTGTGAGAGAGCTGCCGAGCAGCTTGCTCTCTTGATGGAGAAGGATTTCTGTTCTCTGCCAGCACCGCTATCACAGGGGATCATAGCTGCTGCTGCTGCTACACTCTGTGCAGAATGCGCTACGGGGCACTGCACCGAGAGACTACTTGGAGCAAGTTACAGCTCTAGTAGTGCTATAGCTTTCTTCCTTCTCATGATGGAGAAATACGTTTCTCCCTGCAGTGTTCCCCATGCCACAAAAGGCTTTTAGTTCTCTCAGAATTAAGCCTGTAGAAAAAATAGTTCTTTACTGAAACCTTTTCGTTAATGAAGCTGAAAAGTGCTTTGTAGACTAAATTACTGTTCTGAGCATTGTAGATGATGAAAGTAGAGGGGAGTTGGTTTGTTTTTTTCAAGTGTTCTATAATTTTAGGTCATATATCTAAAAGTGTAAAACATGACTACTACTCAAATCTGATTTTTGCATCCAAACTAAGATCTGAAGTATTGATTTGATAAGAGGAGGCTTGTGGGTTTTTTGTTGTATTTTTTTTTAAACCAAACACTCCCCTGCTTCTAGCCTGGGTGTAGTGCAAAGTTATGGTTCCTAAATGATGGAATACTTTGAGTTGTCATGCTGAAATTAGGCTTGATTTTTTTACATTTTTTCTGCATAACCTCAAAATACCCAACCAGACTTCCATGAGCAGAGCCCAGTAGCTGCATATTTGTTGAGTTACAGAAGTTGTTGGTCATTCTGGGAATTAGTTATCAGTTCTAACAGAATCTTTGATAGCCACGCACTTTCTTGTTAAATAATGGTCATATGAGATGACTGAGAAGGTTATGGGACTTTCATGTAAGGAGGCATTAGTGGAGACAGTCTATCAATGTATATTGCATTGCAGCTTTGATTATATTGAAGAAATAATAGTTAACAACAGGAATAAAATAATCTTTAAGAAGAATTTGATTCTGCATGGATTTTTATTTCACCTAAAGCAGTATTTGGAAGTAGAAGTCTCAGGGAGGGGGGTATTAAATATAAATATACATTAATGCAAAGGAATATATTAGAACCTGGGAATATGATTGTTTATATTAGAAAATTTGGTCTGAAAATCACTCTTAGATATGTTCTGTACTGTAAACTGTGCACCGATTGCCACTGTACTGCTAAGGACTAGAAGAAGCAGGGATATTGTAAAGCTGCTGTCATTTCAGTGTCTCAGAGGAAGTGTAAGAATTAAAGCAGAAGCCCAGCCTTGCATTCAGGCTTGCTGTTAGTTTTCTGTTCAGGTTTGCCTGGTTTTTCTCACCCCTTTAAACGCCTATCAGGTTTGCTCATTTGAGCAGGAGGGTGGCTGTCCTTGCCTTTTTCACACTCCTGCTCCCATGTTCCCCTAGTGATACTCTCCCTTTCTGTTTTGTAACACAGTTGAGGTTCTTGGAGGGTTTCCATACACCCACTGAGAACCTGAATTTGTACATCTGGCATGAACATGCAACTCCTTTGATAACATCCTGACTTTTCAGCACTGGAGTATGAGGAAATAGAAGTTTCACTATGAAAGAACAAGGAGCGGAGAGCAAGAGCAAATTAAAATACATGTTTCATTACCAAAAAAGAGCGTAATAGATTTGCTTTTGAGTGTTGGTTAGAGCTGAAGGTAAATGGCATTTGTTAGATGCTTGAATTTTTCCTTTTCAGCACAAGAAATATCCTTAGTGATTACTGATTCAGCTGTGTACACAGTAAATACTGATATTAATGATGAAATACTGTTGATATTTATCACGCGGTAGTGTTTGGAATCAAACAGCAGGTTGGAGTGCAGCAGCATGTCTTTGAACTACTGCTCTGTTAATCACCACACTGTAATCCACCCTTTGGAGTTGGTTTTAATTGTAAAGAACAAAGCATTTAAACGGATACCTGGGGTGGAGTGGGAAGGATCTTTACAAAATGGCTCATAATAATTATTTACTGAAAAATTAAATGTTTAATCTTGTTATTAACACCTAGTAACGTGTTCTCTTTTTGGTGTTCATGTTTTATTTTATATAAAAGCAGAATTTGGGAACTAAATAGAAGTAAATTTGCATAGTTTCACCATATTAGGCATTTAACCAAATGTGAACGGGAAGTGAAGCATCAGCATGTGAAAGTAGTGAAGAAAATAGACCACACAGAAAAGATCACAAGAAACAGCAATCACGAGTAGTCCTATTAATACTGCTGCTTGTAACTACATGGTTGTGATAAGATCTTAGCAAAGTCAAGATGAAGACTCACTGTTTTATTTCTGTGTTTAAAATGCAAGTAAATATGAATTCATTGAGTAACTTTTGGGTGGAACCAGTGGGGGGTTTTGCAGTGTTTCTATATCTACTCTCACTCTAGTGAGTACAAAATGCATCAACAGTAAGGACTGTATCCCAGTACCCTGCGTTGTGAGGCAAAGCCTGGTCACTGAGAGCTGTGTACCTTAAGTCTTGCGGAGTTTAAGCCCATCAGAGCGAAATCCTGGAGGAGGACTTCCGAAAACTTGAGAATGTCTGGAAATGGTCTTGGGCTTGTGAAAAGAATGTAAAATTTCTTCATCAAAAAATGGTGGTGTGGAGGTAATTCTGTTCCTTAACAAGCCTTTAGGTTCTGTGTTATTCCCAGTGATTAAAGTAGCTTCAAAAGTAGGTTTTAGAACTAAAGTATGGGGCATAATTGTGGTTTGATACAGGACCAAAAGAACCTGTGCTTCCTTGGCATCTCACAGGTAGTAGGAATTGCTGTGCTGCTGGCAATTAATAGCCCCTCCCTGAGACTTAAACTTTCAAATACTGCTTTAGGTAATCAAAATCCATGCAGAATCAAATTCTTAATTACTGCTTGCGATCTATTTTAGTATCAGAAAGATGAATTTTAGTAGTGTGACTGATGAGGTTGTGTGGTCATTGCAAGTCAGTGGACTGTCAGGTCATTAACTCATGCAGACCTCACTGGAGATGTCCCAAGGGCTTGTGCAGGGTGGTGGGTTTGTTTGCTCCTGCCTAAATTACTGCTCGGTGGTTAAGTTAGCTCAGCCTCAGGCCTTCAAGCTTTGCACACTTGATGTGTGCTGTGTGTGCACAGGTAAGTGTGGATTTCTAGAAGAGAAGCCCTGGTCTGTGTCTGGCTTTTAATTCTGCACTTCTGTAAGCCACCAACCAGAACTGGAAAGCTTGCAGCACTGTCCTAGAGATGCCAAGTGATCTGTGGTCTTTGGGAGGAGATGGTGGAACTTAGGTCCTTGCATGGATCAGTCTGTTCAATCTAAACTATCAATGTCTTTGACACTGTCTTTGAAGCTACTGGACCAGGTGGATCATCATTTGTGCCCCTAAGTGGCAATGAGCTGGCAAGTGTTACTCATTTCACTGCATGTGTAGAAGTAAATCTGAGCATTTGTTTGTGAGCCATCTGAATTCATAAAACCACTGTCTTTTTAGGGAGTGGTCACGTGCAGCCTGGAACTTTGTGCTTTTTCAGCTACAGAGCACCCTCAGATCGAGTGCATTCTACAGACCAGAATCTGTACCAGGATGTTTTGAGATTTGGCAGTTGTCCTTACAAGTTGTCAGCACTGGCAGCCAGCCCTCTCTAATCCTGAGCCCGTTTGCAGGGTCTCCCACTTACAGAGACTTTGCTAATCTTGATTTCAGCACACTGCTCTCAGTGAGAGAATGGTTGGTTGCTGAGCATGAGAGAGGAAAAAATCTGCCATCTACTAGAGACTTTTTTTGTTAAGCTTCATTAACAGTGATGTGTTCCCCTTCTGCTTTGCCCAGAGTCATTCCTTTCGAAGGTGGCAAAGCAGAAGAAAAACAGTTCAATCATTCTGGGGAAAATAAAAAGAAATTATTTTGGTTTAGATTTCTTGTTTGTTGATCCTAAATCACACAGGTGATGCCTCACCGCCTGGAAGTATCTGTTCTTTGCTCCAGTAGTTGAAGGGTTTTCATTTTCCAGTGCCAGTAAGAGCGCCAGGTCTTTTCCTTTTTTGTTGACTTGATTGAAAGGACAAAAGCTTGTACTTTGCCTCACAACTTCAGTCACACTGAGTTCTAAACTACAATGAGTAGAATTCCTGAGTTCCTTAACCCCGAGTACCATCAGGATATGTTACTATTAAAGAGGGATTCTCCTCATGCTCTGAAACGAAATTCACGTCTGTCATCGACACCCTGTGCGAGATCAGTGTTTTCAACAGAGAGTTGGTGGAAACTTGCGAGATCTTTTTAGTGTCATTGTACAGTTCTAAACTGAAAGGAATTAAGCAGCGTGTGTAACCAAGTAAAAGAAAGAAAACTGATTTATTGTGAAGTGTATTAGCATGTGCTTGTGTGAGTATAAGTGTCTTTTGGCCAAGCCTGTTGGATAGTGCAGGGGTTGGCGAGCTGAGCCGGAACTTCGGGAGGCTGGCTCTCGGGGCAGCGGCAGCGTGGCTTCCTGGGAAGGTGAGTCACAGTATTTGAGTACAGAGCTCCTGCTCCCAGTCACCCACTGGAGAAATGCAATTATGATAGTAAGTTGGTTTTAATGTCGCTGTCACTGAATTTAGCCTCAATCATACTTTGAACTGTTACTCATTTAACTTCAAGATTACCGCTGACCCACATTTTTTTAGTTATTAATAAAAATGCTTTGTGACCTTTGTTTTCTCCACCCTAAGGGAAAAGAAGGGCTGTGAACTGATTTGCGGTTCTGACATAGATCTCGTTTTTTTTTTTTTTTTGCAGCTCATTTGGCTTATAGCTTGGTATTCTGCAGTGTCTGTCTCTGCTTGGGTGTTTGGTTTTGTTCTTTTTGTGTGTGTGTGTTTTGTTTTGTTCTTTTTTTTTATATATATATTCTGTGGGTATTTGTACGTGCTGAGAACATGTAACCTATATGCCTGTTTTGTTTTGGCTAGAAAGATTTTGTACAAGATAGGTGGGTTTCGTAGAGCAGCTGTGGTCTGCATTTTAAAGTGGCAATGTTTTGTAAAAGGTTGAGGCTTTTTACTTAATATTATTGTTTCGTGACCAACCACCACGACCTGTGAAAGTAGAACAGAAGGAAGAACACATTGCTGTGTGTATAATACTACACTGCCCCTTGTCAATAAGACATTTTGTTTCTTGATGTTAGTGCAGAAATAAGTGCCACCTTTAAAAGGTCAAAACTGGTCTCTGCTGTTCAGGAGACCACAGGCACTGCGTAATTGGGATGATGCTCATGTCCAGTTGTACTGTTTGGATCAGTCTGCACCCAAGACCAGGCAACATATAGGAAATACATTTTTCAGATTCAGGCTTTACCTTGCATTTTCAACATCTGCATGAAGATGTGCAGCATGTGAAAGTCAGAAGTTACTGTGATTTGGCCAGATGTGCGCTGTTGCAAGGTCTTTTTCTCACTGTTTTAATTCCTGAACTTTGCTTACAATGGCTAAATTACTGGTACTGAAAGTTCTTGAAGAATTTTGTACCTGTTATTGTTGAAATGTAGGACTGAGAAAGGAGGGAAAAGAATGTTGTTTTATATTTCTCAGTATTTTTTTTCATGTCAAGATACTTGGTATATTTACTGGTGGTTAATACTCCTCTTGTCTCGGACTTGGTGAAACGGTGAGTTTCTTTATTGTCGAGTGGATCCTACAGCAGCTAATTTCCCTTGACATTCACATGTTCAACCTTCAGTGCTATTGAGAGCTGGAAATGCATGGAACAGCTTTGAAGTGGCTGAGGTTGTGAACCAGAAGCTATAAAACACCCCAGTTGTAGGTTTCTCTGTGCATCGCTGTCTGAAACATCTGCTAGTACTCTCAGTGCTGGTCCTGCTGCTTTCCTCACTGCATTCGTCCAGAGTAGGAGATTTATTTGCAGAAAGGAAGATCACTTGAGAAACTGCTTTATCATGTTCTTCACCACACTCTGAGTTCCTTATCCTAAAGCAAACTCAGCATATCGTCTCTAACAGATGGCTTCTTTGTGTGCTCTGGCAGAATTCACAGAGGAACCTGTCTGGTGGGTCTAGAATTTGTTACAGAGTAGAAGAGCATAGGGCCACAGTTAGGCCAGTAATTTCTATGTGACATATTGCTTATGAATGAATGTTTGGTTGGGTTTTTTTCCCCTTTCTTTGCAAGTGACCTATTTCCCTGGCTTATAATTGCTTCTCTTTTACACAAGATGTCACATAGAAGTTGTAGGCAAAGATGTCTTGCACGTTTTCCCCCGCTCTTCCATCATGGTACATTTTATTGGCTTTGGTCATATGTTTGTAAGGTTTCCGTGAACCTAAAGAAGTACAGAAGGTAGCTGCAGAGCTATAGAAGTTTTACTGTGTTGTCACAGGCATTTTGATTGCCACCACACAGTTTTATGATATCTGAAATATTTTGTAAGTGGGTGCAAGAGCAAGTGCCCAAGGTGGTGTAGCATTGTGGTTTTGGCTTGCAGGAGGCCCTGCTCGTAATGTGCAGGTGACAGTTCTATTTTCCCTGTGTTCCCCAGTGAGATGCAGTGTGGAAAAGGTGTGTGCTCGTCAGAGAGTCCAGTTTATGTTCCCTGTTGGAGGCAGTTGCTTCAACTCTTTCTGATCTTTACTCCATTCCCAGAGGTTGCACTTGCAGTTCTTGGGCAGTGGGAGTTCTCACTGGCTGTTTCTGGTACTTAAAAGGCCAGCAGAGTTTGTACCTTGCTGGTAGGTAATAGAGTCAGCAGCCTTTGAGAAATTTTCCACTCGTACTTTGAAGGTAGAAAGTGTACTGGCACGTGAGAGGTTGCCCATGATGTGATCTGCTGATAACCATCTGCTGTAACCTCTGCTCTGATGGTCTGATGAGAAAGGTTGGTTAGCTAGAAAGATAAGCTGCACACTGCCATCCTGTAATGAAAGATTTGTTTCTAGTGCTTGAATACAGCAGCGGGTGGTTTGTATGCATTAGAAACGTGTTCAGGCCTGGAGGGCTTGCCATGCCCTTAGCTACCCTTGGAGCTCAGCCGGGGGCAGCCTGCTGGCAGTGTCGTGTCGGAACTGCAGGGAGATGCTGACTCCTGCGAGAACAGGGTTGGGGGTGGAAGAAAGGACAGAGCAGGAGGGAAGCGAGCAGAGATCTAGCAAGCAAGAGACAGGGGAGAGTGCAGGAATTAGATAAACAGTGACTGGAGCTATTCATGATGTTACTGGCTTCTTAAATGTGTGTGTTTTACGGACCCCTCGATATTTTCTGGGTGTTGTGCAGGTGACTAACCCTCAGACTGGGGGCCAGTGCCTTGCCTGCTGTGCTAATACACGTTTCTTTCATCTCACGCCAAATTCTGAGTAAGGCATGAGGAGCATTAGCTCTCCTTGCCTCACTAGCATCTTAGTGATCAATACAGTGCAGGAGGTTGACTCTGAGATGATTTGAAACACGGCAGGAGCCAAGCAGCTGTCTCCTGGTTCAGGTCACAGTTTGCACACTGTGGCGTGAAGAAGAAGGAAAGAAGGAGACAGAATGTGGCGCAGAGCAGGAATGGCAGCAGTAATGGGGCTGCCTACTTTTCCTTCTGGTACTGAGTTACTTAACAAATCACAGTTCATTTAGTTATTTATTTTCCCCCAGATGGTCTCTTAGTCAAGAAATCTGAAAATAAATCTGTGTTACACATTGTTTACTTTGATGAACTTAGTAAAATAGCAGTATGGTATAGGGAAGGAGTAAGGTCACAGCTTTCTCCAGTGTATCAGTGCTGCTACTAGAAAACTAGTATTGTGTGTTTTGCCTGGGATTCTCACATGGCCTTTGGGAGACTTCTCTGCGAATTGCTAACCTCCATGGAAGCAGCAGTTGTTGGGGTAAGTTTATATCCTCTATACCAGCATGGCATAGATGCAATTTCCAAACAGCATTCCTGGCTACGCTGGTGCTGGAAGCTTTCCCATACAGGGTTCCCTGTGAATTTAGCCTGGTGTGGTAGGCTCCCACTGTTGGATTGACCATCACGTGACTAGTTAGCCAGAGACCTCTATAGGGCTGGGATATCCAGCTGTTAGTTCAAATGCCATCCTGCTTCTGTGGTACTTCAGACACACACAGTGTCCCTGACAGATCATGGAAAATTGCTTCCTGGGGTGGCAGTTGTGGCAGTGATGACTGTTTGTCTTGTATCTACAGCATGATGCCTTTAACGCTCTTTGCCAAGCCTCCTGCCTTGTGGCTGCTGGCTTTTGGTTCTGGTTTTTCTGACTCCATAAACACAGATACTGATGTGACTGTAAAACATTAACGCCAGACTGATGCTTTAGCAGTGGTTATAAGAGATTCACACTGTTCCCCTGTCCTTGCAATTGCTAAATCACGTAAGGCTGCTTTTATTTTCCTCTAGTCTGCCTTTTTGGCCGTTGCTTGCCGTGGACTCTGAGTCTAATCACGAGAAGTTTCTGGGCTAGTTCATAGCTTTATGCACTACAAGGTGCTTTTCAAAAGCTTGTGCGTGGAGCAGTAACAGTTTGTCAGAGGTAGGCAGATGGGGTAGAGGGAACGACAGCCCTTGGGTCTCATCCCTGTGCTGCACCGAGTTCCTGCAGCCCCAGTCTGGGCTGCGTAGTGCGGTTTAGGCAAAGAATTGTTTGTGGCAGAGGCAGCGTAGTTACAGGCCTTGTGTTCTGTGGCTTGGCCTACAAACCTGTAGATTGTCATGCAAACTGATAGCTCTGCTTTGTTCTCAAGGGGGTTTTAAATACTTTTATGTTTATTACACTTTGAGAGCCTGGTTGGCTCTCAGACGATGTGGTCAGGAGAGTGAAGGCAGCTCTGTCTCCCCTTCTCGTCCTTAATTGCAATGGACATCTGTTGATCTGATCCAAATCCAGTGTACAAAAACTTAAAAATAGTTGTTGCAGCTAAAAAAATGTTTCTGACTGCATAATTCATCAGTATGGTACTTATATCAATAGAATAAGTGGCTTCTTCTATATATTTTTTCCTTTTTTCTTTCTGGTAGCTGAGTTTGCATGTATTCAATTGTTAGATTGTGTGATGTGAATATGGTACTGTTAAAGAGAATGAAAATGTATGGTTAGTGAGATATGTCTACACACAGAGTTTATGGAGCTGTTAAACCAGCTATAAATTGCTGATTTTCTCATTTGGTTAATTACACTATGTTCTTTTGCTTTTTAGGTCACTTTTGGGTCATCTTGCGGAACCTTCTGAGAAAAGAAGGGTAACAGTAAGAAAAAGATGTTTAATAAAAGTATCTTCACTACACAGTCAGATTGAAACAGGAACAGGTACTCTGGAGTAAGTATTACAGGTGTTTGGTTTTCTGGTTTTTGTTGGTTCTGGGTTTTTTTTTCCCTTTGTGAAGTCAGCTGCATGGTTATTAGTCTAATATTGTATTTAACTTTGTTATAGAGCCATTAAAAAAGCGAAGATGAGTAACTCCATTCTCATTTCAATTGATCAGCTGGTACTGGATGCTCTTTTGGACTCTTATGGAAGTATCTCATTTCCTGGAAGCAGTTGTATCTTAAGAAATTTAGATAGGCTTCAGATATTTCACTTGGCTCCTGTATATTCTGGGTATGATTTGAGCAGCCTAGTATAGATGTAATTACATATAACCCTCGATTTGCTGGCAAAAGTTAAAGCTCTGCCTGTATCTTCCAAGGAGTTTGAAAGTATATGTATATTTTTTTATTATTTAATTTTTTTTTGGCTGTAACTTTTCCCTTCTGGCACTTTCTGCATGACTTTGATATTTTTGTTGTCAGTATTTTAATATTTATCTTGTATTGCAGTTCCATCATCGATCAAACAAGCATCAGTCTTCAATTTGTGGATCTTGGATATGTCTTTTCTTCACTGTTTCTAGTTAACTTGCAGCTTTTGTGAATTCTAGGCTGACATGTGTATCTCATTTATGATATAAGAGGCTTAGCTACCTAGCTCAGGGGCTGTGGATTGCACCTTTTGGTACTAGATACCTAAACATTCATACACTTATATGATATAATTTTTAATTTCTCTGTGCTTCACTTGCTTGAGGTGGGAAGCATAATATTTTTCTGTCACCTTGTTTGTGTCAAATTATAAGGTGTTTAAACATATTCTTGTAGAGGTTAGAAACTGGGAAGAATTTGCATAATTCTCTGACTGATGCAGATTTTACTGGAGAGGAAATGACTCTTTTTAGCTTCTTCTTTAGAAAGGGATGTGTATGTGGTGTCATAACTTGGGTAGAAAAATGTCTGTGAAATCTAGTCAGACAAGCTAAACTTTTCCTACTTTGTATTTTTTCCAAAGTGTTTTTAACTGATAGAATAACATCTCCAGTTTGATAACCTTTTTGTTTAAGGCAGGAAATAATTTATTATAAAATTTCAATTAAGCATGGATTTAAAGAGGTTGATGTGCACATTAGTTCCCTTTCTGTATACACTTGAAGCAAATGGTACAGTTTTAAGTCAGCACATGTAAATTTGTATCAGTTCCTGATCTAGGCCTTAAGTCAAGTGGCCAGTAAACATATTTGTGAAAGGTTCTCATAGCACCTGGTACTTGAATTCAGACCTCTGAAGTTTTCAGAAGCTGCGTTGTAGGAAGTGATTCTACTGACTTGCTAGATAACACAGTAGAAATATAGGCACTTCTTACAGTGCCCAAATAAAATATTACCTATCTGCTGCTTACACATTATTACCACAATCAAAACTTAACTTGTCAAACTCAAGTTACTGAAAGAGATGGGCAGTAGAGTTGAAGCTGAGCTCTCCAAACGGAAGGAAAAATGCCCACTGGAAACAGCTTTAGTCATTGAAAATCATGGCATACAGGCCAATGCCCGACACAAAACTCACTTGTGTTTAGTATACAGCACACTTCTGTTGCCTGCCCTGTGTTGTGTGTCATTCCTTCCCCCCCGCCCCCTTTTTTTTTTAAGGCACTTAAAGAATTCAGGTGTTATAACCTAAAAGTGATTCTGATTTGGGCTTTGTGGGGAAATATTGTTTAACCCATTTTGTTTGGTTTGATTTGGATGTTTGTGTATGCCTGTACAGATTTCAGTCATCACAAAGTTGCAATTTGAATCATTAAAGTACTGAAACCATAAAAACTAAGTCTGAATAGTGTCTATATTCACAGATAAAAAGCCAGGTGAAGTTCTCCTGAAGTCTTAAAGTCAGATGCAGGTTCACAAACTGGAGGGAGTCCAGCAGGGGCTGCTGCTGAGGTGATTAGAGGTCTGCAGTTTATGGGGTGTGCATGATCATTGGAGAAGACAGGGTGAGAAAGGTCTTTAGACTAGAATTTTCCATTCCATTATAGGAGCATTACAGGGAAGATGTGGCCAGATGTCTGAGAGGTAGAGGGAACGACAGAGTTTGGGTGGCAGAATGCACAAGTTGTAACAAAAGAAATTCCAACTGAACATAAGGAAAACTATTTCACTGTGAGGATGCTTAAGCACTGAAGCATGTTGTTCATGGAGACTGTGGAGCCTCCATCAAGGGAGACTTTCAAACTTAACTCTGCAAATGCTAAAGCAAAATACTTCAGTGTTGAAACTAATCTTGGGACCAAATGAGTCCCTGAGGTCCTTTCCAACTGAAATTAGTCTGTGATTCTTAGATAACCTTAATTATTTTTGATGCTTATGATGAATGGCCAGGGCTGCTTTTGGCTTTATTACAAGTAGCTTCCTGAGAAAAGTATTAAATTTGTGAGATATTTAGGATTTTCCTTTCCTACCAAATGGTGTTGTATTTTAAGCTGTCTTTGTAAGTGAGTGTAAGAAAAAAGGTGCATAAAATACATTACGTAGTTGCATTAGACTTGAATTGTTGAATTTCTTTCAGTGCTTGTTCAGCATTGAACAAGGCTGTTTATATAATGAATGGCTGTGAGCAGCCAGCCACCTCTGAATCTGTACAGTGGGTGACATTGAAGCTGGTGTTGAAAGAAAATGAACTGCAAAAATCCAGACCAGATTGCACTATGTAGGAAACTGACCCAGTCAGGGAGAATCTCTTATCTGATGAAGCATGTTAAAAACAAATTTTTTTTTTTAAAGGGTATCTAAGTTTTAGTATCTGTGGCATCTCTGTATATGAGACTTAAGCACAGTCTGCTTATGTGATAGCTCTGTGTTTTGGTCTGTGTGCCCTCCTTTTAGGAGAAAATTGCACTCCTAATTAATTCTCCTTTTTTTTTAATTATTTCACTCTCTTACCTCTCTTTCTAGATGCACACAATCTGTCTGCTGGAGAATAACCCTTTTTCCTAGAGGTTTTGCTTGAAATATCAGAAATAATTGGAAAGTGAATCTTTTAGTCCCTGCGTGAAGAGGGATCTATATATAGGAAAACCTCAATTTCTGGTCTTAACTTTTTAATAGCAGAAAGTCATCCAGCTTATAATTTAGAGACATTACATTTTAATAGCTGAAGGGAACAGTTGGCTGCTTGTGAAATTTGATGGTGTAGGTCCATTTGTGCAATTCAAAAGGAGAGGAAGTATTAACCATTTATATATTTAAATGTCTTGAAAGTGCGGTGTTTATTCCTCCTTTCCTCTGCGTTTACAGTGCAATGAGTAATTACTCTGACGGGTAGAACAGGAAAGAAAACACCAGAGAGCAGAACCAATACTGTTTTAATATTTCCTATTTTCTTTGTTAGAATATTAAGAATCTGTGTACAAATCTCGTACAAAAAAGGGGGACCTTACAGTTTACTTAGTACAGTAAATCAGTGAAAGCACAGGTCCAGATTATTAATACATCTTTTCAGATTGATGACAGACACATTACATAGCCTTTTGAGTAATAGCTTGGGCTGTTGTAAAGCCAGACCCTTAGGCTGTGGTTTTACCTACATTTTTTAAAAATGAGCTTAAGAACTGTTAAGTGGCGAGCCAGCCCTGGGGCTGGAAGGAACTGTCACTTGCTTCTATTTACATCTCCATTTTACTGGCACAAGCAGTTACACAACTTCGTAGGAAACCACCTGACTCACCTGTATTAAAATGACATCTTTATTCCGTGTTAAGACTTGCTCTTCATCCTCTTTCCCTGCTCAGTCTGCCTGTCCTGTCCTCTTTCTTCCCTTGCACCAGCTTCACTTGCCTTTTTTGTTAAGCTTGATTTTTTTTTTTATGTTAAACTTTACAATATCTGTGTATCACATCATTTAAATGTTTAGTAGAATCTTTTTCTAACATTAGAACTCAGCATATACTGACATTTCATGTGAACCTTCCACTAGTATATAAAATATCTACAGTGATATGGATTATCAAAAGTGAATTATCAAGGTTGTGAACTAACCAGATTTAATCTCCCAAATCTTTACACCTTACCATCCTGGAGCGTGCTCTACAGAATGCACTGGTCTTCATGTCAGGTCCCACTCTGCCTGCTGCTATTTAAAACTTACAAAACATCTAAGAGCTGTTTGCAAATCGCCCTAAAGATGAAGGTACCAGGTATGTTCTCACAGCCCAACTGGCAGAGAATACTGAATTATTTGTCTGGGCTTTTTGTCTCATTTGAGCTTTTCTCCTTGTCACCCTAACTCTGTTGGTCAGGGTGTCAAATGAGATATTACGTATGTGACAGTGCTTTGTAATCTGCTGGTTTCTTTATATTCCCTCCTGTCTTGACCATGCAGAACTGAATTACAGTGAGCCAAAAGGGGATGTTTTCTTTGTGGTCCCAGCTTCAGTGTGATCTGGTAATCAAACTCTTGTAAAGACCGTTTCAGACAGTGTTTCTTCTCCCTGCAACTCACTTTAGCTGTATAGTACAAAAAGATGGCCTGTAACTCATTATTTTTTTTTATATATATATATATATAATTAATATATATATATTAATATATCTATGTAGTGATTGCAAGGTGGAGTAAAGGATGGTGATCAACTGGCAGCGAGAAGCTGTACTGTTACTTTTGCTTCCTTATCAACTGCCTATGAACTGTCTAAAGTCTGTCAGAGGCCTGGGACTTAAGTTATGGTCCTCTGTGTGGTCACCATGAATAATCTTTGGAGGCAGCAGGAACTGTGTTTACTTCCCTGACCATAAAGTAAAGAGTAAAAATTTCTTTTTATCCTATTTGTTCAAACCAGTCCTGATAAGTCTTCCAGTCTGGAATAGCATTTTAATAGTGTTGTTCTTTATCTGTAGACTTGTTTTGCAGGAATAAGTTTCTGAAAACAATAATTTAATTTACAGTTAATTTTAAAATTACACTTTCATTGAATCCTAGTGTAATTTCCCTCAGAAGGGATGACCAGAGATAATCTAATCTAACCATCTGTTCAAAACAGGTTGCTTAAAATTAAATTAAATTTTAATTTAAGACCAGTTAACATGTTTGCTTTTTTCTCATATCTCTAAGTCCTGCTGAAGTCAATTGTACATTCAGGTGCTCAGCATTTCTTGAAAACTGGGCCACCTTTATTCAGAGGCATTAATATCACAGTAGAAACTCCATTCAGTGTGGATTTAAAACCCTGGCTTCAGTTTTTGAACTGTGGTGTGTAATGCTATGAGTACAGCAAAGGAATAAAGCTACACAAGATGAACAGGCAAAATAATCGGGGATCATGGGGGAAAAAGCCCAAACTAATGAAATTACCTTTGTTTTTGGAAAACTAGCTATATTTCATGAGGAGAATGGGAGGATCCAGACTTGAATAGCTGAGAGGCCACTCTTGGTACCAGTCTGAGCACTGTGAGGGAATAACGTTTTAATAAGACTTTTCATGTTTGTTATACACAGATATTTATAGAAAACTAAATGGTGCTATTTTTATTCTGATTTCTGGAGGAATCCTGACTAAATGAACACTTAATTTTCCATTCCATAGGGCCAGCTCATGTGGCCGTTGAACTAAACTACTGGGAAATATTTATAGTACTGCATGATGGTTAAAAATAGCTTCCTAGGCTAGATGTCTTGAATTCTCAATCTTTGCTGTTGTAGATAGATAACCATGACGTTCCTGGACTGGGAAGATTATGGCTTTGCTGATTTAGGGGTTTGTGTATATAATCAAGTTGTTTGGACTGCCTTTTTGAGTTTGTAAGCAGTTGAGATGGAAATTCACCCGTGTGGATGTAGGAGGCCAGAACCTGGAGTGAATTCACTTTTTAGGGCAAAGGAGGAATTGCGGTGGCATGGTATGAAATAACGTTCAGCGTAAACGTTGATCATCAGTGCGGCAGATCCCACCTTTAAAAGAGGGTTACTGTTGTTCCTGTGTGAACCGTGAGGTCTAGTGAGCAGAAAATACAGTTCTTGGTGATGTGTGTAGCTTAGCATAGGTGCTTTCTTTTGTCACATCAAACCTTTAAACAAAACATATGTTACAATTCCACATGACACCTGAAGTCATCCCTGTGACTACTGCTGGAGCTTAAGGCCGTTGCTCTCCCTCCACGCTTGGTTCGGATGTGGTGCCTGCTTGTTACGGGGTGAGGCAGGTTGTTCCCTGAGTCGATGGAAAATAGGAATGTTTGTTCGTGTTGTTTTTCCGTGGTGTGATTAGGGAGGTGGTGGACAGCCAAGGAAGGGGAAAAGCTTAGCAGCGCTGCTTTGGTCTGCTTGCTGCCCTCAGAGTGAGCCCTGGGTGGGGTGAAGCTGCGCACAGGAAACAAGTGACTCAGCAGAGTCCAGCAAGTGTCAGTGTGAATGCAGGGAAGGGAGCAAAGTCCCAGTCCCATTGCAACACTGAAGCTGCTGCTGGGGTATCAAGTGCAGAACAGTCCTCTCGGACCTGGAAGCTCACGGCCTGTGGCAGCAGCTATGAGTTAGTTAGAATTTTAGCGGAGAATGTAGCTCGACAGAGCCATGAACTGCCACGCTTACCTCATGTGTTTATTTGGCTGCAGAGTCTTCAGAAGAAATGAGAATTATTTCAAATATAAATGAGGAATTTTTCCTTTGAAACCCCCCCCCCCCCCCCCCCAAAGTTTCCTAGAACATAAGCCTTCCTGCATGTTCTGGCTCTTTTTCTATCTTTGCTGCTAGATTTCTTTCCCTCATTTGTTCTCAAATATTTCCTTTATAGCTTGCTCATCTTTTTATAGTACTAGATGTTTACGTAGTTAGAAAAATGATTACAATGATTACATTGTGTAAGAGCTTAGTGTTTCTCCCACTTAGACTATGTGATATGCTGCTGCTGCTGCTTCCTAGAAAATGACTGTGGTCAGATTGTCAACTAGTCTGATCTCGACAGTAAGCTATTGTGCAAGCACTGCTGCTGTGTGTCTGGGTAGGGTGGCCCTTTTCAACTGCTTTCACTGCTGCAAGACTTTTTTTTGTTTGTTTATTTTAGCCCCTTGACTGCCACATGACAGAGCAAGCAGTAGATAAAAAGCTAGATTGATCACAGTGCTGATTGTCTTGAATGGGGTGCTTACCAGTTGTAACAATTTATTATAATAAGCAGAGTGCTCTTAGTTTTTATGTAATCAAAACAAGCTAGTTTCTGATAGTTATCCCTTCTGTAAACATTCGTGGGTTTATTTAAAAGAAAAGTAAATCCAGGTTTATTTAATCTGAAGAGTTGTTGGTATTTGTAGGCCCCCTTATCATGCACCCTTCTTTGAAAGAGGTGGTATTAAACTAAACTTATTTCTTAAGGAAATAGACTTTATCATACACAGGTGACTTCACACACACACGTTTTTATGGTAGACTAGAACTAGAATTTCTTGCTGCTCTGAGGGAGTCCAGGAGAATAAATGCTATGAGAGATAACAGGGTGTCAGAATTTTCCTCTAACACTGTGTTATGTGGGTCTTCATTTTTAACAGCTTCCTTCCAGCCTCTTCTACTTGTCTTTTGTTAGTATTCTTTTTGATTATGCTTCAGGATAAGAAACTGAATGTTGCATTGGATTTTACATGGGTGTTCTTATAACACTTATCCTTTGAGGTGTATTTTCCTGTTAGAGGATTTGTGGCGAGTTCACAAGGAAAGTAGAATTTCCAATTAAATGACACAGTGTGAAATTTCATAATTGTTGCAGTCTTCAAAGTGTTGGTTTTAGAAGAACTTAGCTGACACAGATTAATGTTGGGTGTTGATAACAATCCATGTGGATTTGTGAGTACTTTTTAATGTCGAAGTCTTTTGCTGATATGATAAATTATTCTAAAAGGAAAGTTCATTGTGCTGTTACTTCATCTCTCATTTTTTTGCAGTGCCTCCAGACAGGCTCACTCTCTCTGATGATGCTCCTGTTCAGCTCTTAATTTCAGGATAACCTTATGAAATCTGTCCCACACCTTGCATTTTCCTTCTTATCTCCTCGATTGACACGGTTTCATGTCAGATATTTACACCCTCTGGATTTAATTCCTTTACGTGATCAGGTTAACTACCCAGGTAAAACTGAGTTCACCAACTCCTGCAGAAGTGGTGGGAAGCCTTTGCAGCTGGGTGTCCTGGGCTCTCAGCGCTGTCTTGGCCTGAAGTAGTCATGATGCAATTGAGGTTGCCACAAGCTGCCCTCTCAGCAAAATGGGATTAGCTTCTGAGTGGATGGCTTAGTAAGGGGACCCATGCCCAGCTTGTTACCACAGCTTCTGAAACCCTGATGATCTACTGATCCTTCAGTCTAAAAGATGTCCTCCTTGAGGGTGTTCTGAATGCCTGTGTTTTGTTAATTGATATCATATAATGCTCTGGTGGTTCTGCTGGTGGCTGACACTTGCTGAAAGGGTTGCCTACATTTTTTACAGACTGCTTTTGTATCTGCATGGTATAGCCCAGGCACTCTTGGTTCTAGTTCCATGTTCTTGTTAGGGGTAAGAAAAAGCGGGCTGCAATTCACAGAAAAAACAGATGTAGCTTACTTTCAACTGTCATCTTTCCTGAAACCCTTTTAGGAATCAGTGAAAAAGCAGCCTGCTTCTGGTAGCCTGTTTGTTGGTTCTTTTTTTCCTTTTTTTTTTTTTCTTTCCTAGTGGTCTCCTTGATTAGATGATGAGAGATACTTGTATTGGGGCAGTGGAGGAGAAGTTACAAGGTCTCTTGGCTTCTGGAATAAGGCTGTTAGCACTAGAGCAAATTCTTTAAAAAGTCCTTTAAAAAACCAAAGTGAACCCCCACCAAATCCACAGCAAATCGGGAGCGACTCTGAAGAGCCCTGTGCCTGGGAACACGTAGCAGTTCTCAGTAGCTGTTTGGGGACTGTGGTCTGTTGGCTGGTGTCTCCTGCTTAAAGTGTCTGATTATCTTGTGATCAAGGTCACAATACAGAGGAAAGACAGAAAATTAAATTCTGTAACTTCCACGTTGGTTTCACAGAGGAAATTCTCCCCCTCTGCAGGAATCCATAATGAAGACCAGAATAGCTCACATTGCTTCTGTGGTGAAAAAGGGTCAAGCCAAGGGAGTGTTTATGGAAGACTTCAGCATGAAAGTCTGTGTGACTTATGTATGTGAATTGACTCCTCCTTTTACCTAGCTGCAACTGTGTTAGTGTGAAGTGTTCAATTTGCTTTAGGTATTTAGAATTTTAATTGTCTTCTATTTGGGAATTCTCTCTCCCTGTTGGAAGCAAATGAAAGTGCTATTGCACGTGTTGCTTCAGTTGCTCAAAATCTGGGCTGTTTTCAGAAGGTATGGTCCTGCCCTGTTCCCAGCCAAGCATTACCACTACTTTCTTTCTGTGTTCATGCAGCTTGTCTGATTAGAAATCTGTTCTGATGAAAACTAACTATAAAGAAGAAAAATACCTAGAATCTCAGTTGGATCAGTGCTGTGATGTGGCTGGCAGAAAGGGCAATATGGTCTTCGGTCAGATTTAGCCAGCTGTAAAACTACATCTTGAGGCTGTTGTTACCTGAAGCTCTGTGATGCAATCTGGAGGCTTGCTGCTGATGAAAAGAGAGGATCCTGCTTCTGTTTTTCTCCTTCCAGAGGCTCTGGTGCTCATCAGAACCCTCTGTGACTCAATTCAGCTAGATAATGTGAAAGACTCGCTGATTTTACCTGGCTGATGAGTGGAAAGGGTTCATGAGGAGACTTGAAGTGACCTGATACAGGTATAAGGAGAGGAGCAGAACTGGGCAGCCTGGAGTAGGGGCAGCAGATCCCTCAGATCACCATCACTGAGCCTGGCTTTGTATCTCACAGCTTCCCTTGGAGTCTGCTATGGAAACTGTATTACGGCAGTGTGGAGGCTTTCAGCCTAGGTGTTGACAACTTGTAGTGGTAGTTGTTCCAGTTCAGCCTGAAAACTTGGTGCACAGACCAGATGTATGGGTTTAGAGATAGAAAAACTGCAGGTGGTTAGCTTGGTTTGGGAAGCCTTGTTGTAGGGCTGCTTCTTTGTGTACATTAAATAAGTAAATACAAAGATAAGTTAAATTTTCCTTTTTTTTCTTGTTCTGCAGGTGTCCTACTAATCCCTGTACATTTCTTTCCATTAGTCTAAGCAACTCTTTCAGAACTGCTGGTATATTAAAATACAAATGAAGCAATTTTGAGGTTGAGTGTATGTGTATATATACATATGAATCTGAAATGCAGAAGTCAAAGTTCAGAGAAAATTGACACTGCACATGGGAAGGTTTGAATGCTGTCTGTTAATACTACGTACCTGTGACTTAGAAAAGCATTTGGTATTGGGCTTTCCTGCTATTAAATTCAAGTAATCATTGATTAGATACTTAAGTAGCCAAGAGTAAGTACTGTTCTAACAACTTCCTTTGTAGGAGAAGTTGTTTTTTACCATGACAGTGGGCAAGGACAGCTAGGAAGTTAACAGCCTCAAATAGCTTTTCATTATTATTTTGATTGTTGTTTTTTTCCTTTAGCTGGAAGTTTGAAATGTCTCTGGCTTGTTGTTCCCAATCCGGATGGCTTTCTGCCCTGGTTTCAGCTGCTAGATGTGATGTTGTTAGTCACTAGTGCCACCACACATTCTACAGTTTGGCCCATGACACGTTCTCATGGCCCTCTTATCTTGGCAACTGGTGTTATTCTCACTGTAAATACCTGTTCTCTCTTGACCCTGTTATGTCAGGTACTGGGGGAAACTGTCTGCTGACTATAAAAGACACTACTAACCTGTTGCCTTCAGGAGGGAAATATTAAGTAAGGGCCTGAGAGCGAGAAGAGCTTCCCAGCATGCTCTGATTAGTGTGGTGATTACTCTTCCTTTTTTAATAGAAAATGGAAATGGGATGTTAAAAGAGCTGCTGGCTGCGGTGGAAGGGTGGAAGTCCCTGTCTATAAACAACCATCTTACAAGGATTTGGTCACTCCACACACTGGTTTCTAGGTTATAGGGTACCTAGCAGCATTTTAAAGTCTCACTCCTTTGACTATTTTAAATTCATGTTGGTGCACTAAGGTAGTTTCAACAATTGCAGGTGTTGTAGAAAAACATCATAAAGAGGATGAAAGCAGGAAAGATGCTCAGTTAAAATAGAAATTATGAACACAATACATAGAAGAGATGAACATTTTCCTTCATGCTCTGTTACAGTAATGTTTATTTAAGGGTGATACCACTTTATTTTACCATGATGACCACAGAAAATAACTGAAAATGTACTGTGTGTGCATCCAAGTGTGAAATAGCTTTAGTTTTAGGTAATTCAAATGATTTTCCTGTGACGACTACTGTCGGTTACAACAAAATTGCAGCTAAGATTTGATGGATAGAAGTAGCTCTTTAGACTGTCCTTTCAACACTGTCAGAGATCACACACCATACTGAACTTTCCACACCTGTTAATGGTCAAGGGATGGATTTTTAGAGATGTAGTAATTATGATAAAATACTTTCCTAATTGATTAGTCACATTCACCAGGTCTACATTCCCACCTCCAATTAGTCTGTTTTGATTAGGTCTGGTACAGTGTAGTGGAATTGTGGGGGGAATGAGGACCTGATGGTGTTAAACTATTATTAAATAATGATGCTGATAGGCACTCTCTAGTTGTTGCTTCTATTGAGGAAAAAAATTTTTCCTTACATGTTTATGTTTTCTGAAAGTTAGAGGTTTTTTTTTAATTTGCCTTTAATGAAAATTCTACCATATTTTCATCTAGTACAAGCAAAATACTAAGTGAGCCACATATTTAGCATGGTGACAAGCTGTGTTAACAGCAGTCATGGTTGTGTGGGTCCTCACAGCTTTGGTAAGGCTGCATGGAAAGGGTTTGAAATGACTTGAGTCTTGTTATTCAGTGTGTTTCCATGGCAGTTACAGAGGTGAGCCCCAAGTGTGTTGTGTCATCTCTAAGGCAGCTTTCAACTGGCAAGCTGGCAGAAGCACTGCTGCCCTCCCAAATAGTTGCTCTGAGAGTTTAGCTGGACTCCGTGTGGTTTTGGACTTGCTAGATGGATAAGCTTTAGGAGATTTCAGTTCTTTCTAGCCAACTCTCTTTCTTTGCTGAAGATTTTAATCTCCTGAGTTTTTCCATATGTCAAACAAGCAATTTTATATATTCAGGGTAACTGGAGGGATAGAAACCAGTACTGAGGAATGAGGCAGAGATGGGCTGTGGATATATTAAAGTGGTGATTTAAATAGTGTTATTCATTTAACAGTGATGATCAGTAAAAGTTAGCACTGGGCAGCCCTTTATAATATGTACAAAATGTTAATAGCTTGTTTGTCAATAAGAAGTTAGGCTTCTGTAGTAGTTGATGTTGTGCTGCTGGCATGTTCTCTTGTCGCCAGTAAGCACATTCAGCTTTCCCCTGTGCATGTGTGTGTATTTCATTGCAAGCTGTCTGTATCCAGCAAAGGAGTACCAAGCAACTTTCTGAAGCATTGCTTCCCTGTTTCTGTTGTTGGTGAAGGACAGTGCTACCTACGAGATGTTTGATTTAAAAACCTACCAATTTTAGAGTTTAATTTCTGTGGAGCATCAAACAAATGTAACTCAATATAAATGAAGCATTAATTCTTGCATATCGTGATGTTTGTATTTAGTAGCTGGTGGTGTGACTAAACCCTTTTATAAAGAAAAGAGATAAACTGGAGAGGGAAGGGAACAAGACACCTTTGTTACGATGTAGTTGATCTCCTGGAGTTCTGTGGCAGGTGCAACTATAGCGCATTGTAAAAAGATCTCCTGGTTGGTTGTTTTAGGGGAAAAATAGTAATAAAACGCTCTAGGAATTGAAACCCAGTATTCATAAATGCATATACATCTGGAAAGTTTGCACAGCATGATGTTTATCTGTTAACTCAATGGCAGGGCCAGTTTAAGCCATCTTGCACGGTATCCAGGTATGTTTGGCACCTGTGGAAAGGATTACCTTTTGATAATGAATTTTTCCTCTCGCCTTAACAAAGGGAAAAGTACTGCGTGTCAGCAGCGTAGTCAGTGATAGTGACTGCAGAGGCTGGTGTGCTGGGCTGTTGTTGTTTGGGGTTTGTTTTGTTTGCCAATAAGCTTGTTTGAACCTGCTCTGTGATGTATGAAGGACAGGTATATCAGAAAGCCAGTGCAGTGATCACACAAAGGGTTTCCCCCTACCCTGCATGGATGTGGTTTACACAGTGAGTTGAATTCATAGGAGATGATCTCATTTTAAGGGTGAGAGTGAATTAAGATAGATGTATTTAGAGGAATGGGTCACAATCTGATAGAGTTGAAGATGATTTTCCTGCTATTAATAAAGACTTTCAAGTAGAATATATCATTCTGGCCATGATTATGGACAGCTAACAGGAAATTTCCAAAAACAGAATTAAGGAATTGATCCTGTGTTTTCATATTAAACATTGCCGTGCATCATCCAAGAAGTTTGCTTTGATTGTGTTTTATACAGGTTAATAATTTTGAGAAAATGAGTGTCTTAACTTTATTTTAGCTAACCTCTAAGTAGTTAGTTTTTTCTCTTATTACTTAACGATATAAACATTTTAACAATAGTCTTTTATGAGGCAAGTGCTTTTGTTATACCAAATGGAATTAATGAGTAAAACTATGCTTATGTGTTTGCAATACTGGCATTTGAGAGCCGGGACTTTGCAAGCTGAGCTGTACAAGCCAGTTTATGTAAACTTTCCAAAGGCTTGAAAATGCGTGTCTAATTCTAGAAGGTTAAGTATACTGAATTTTCATTTCCCCCCTCCCAAGGCCATGTGGTTATGATACTGTTGAGATTCCGTGATGCCTCCTGCCGTGACAGACAGCCTTGACATCTGGGCAGTGGATTCGCAGATCGGTGCCGATGGCTCTGTATCGGTGGATTTCTTGTTGCCCACTGGAATATACATCAACCTGGACGTCCCTCGAGATGCCACCATATCTCATATTAAACAGGTAATACCAAATTGGCACTTGGAATGAGTGCTGTTTCTGGTTTTACGTGCCTTTTGGCAAATCATGTAATGAATTTGAGGAGGCATAAAAAATAATGTATTGAAGGCGCGTGCGTAGCAGGCTGGTTGGTAAAGATGTACGTGTGTCTGGGGGTTTGGAATGGTTTCGGGCAGTGGGTAAGGTTCAGAGAAGTTACTTCTTGCTGATGATTACGCTTGAGCAGATTATTCTGATAGCTCTATATTAACACTACAGTACTACATCTAACCCTTTTTTTAACACGTTGCCAATTGTATGTTGATTTAACAGCTCTCTGATTAGTGTGCAGACAGAAGAATCTGTCTTGGATTTCACTATAGAAGTCACAGTGCTCCTGCTTCTTTTGACTGACACCAAAGATGGACACTTCAAAAACATGTCACTTGTGAAGTGTTGTGTGTGTGCGCCTTGTTAGGGCCTCACTTAGAAAGTGAGGGAATACTCAAATCAAAGGGAGTGGGTAGGGGAATGACCACAGATATTAAAAGTCTACTGATCTGTCATCAGGTGATGGCCATGTGAGGGCATTTAGACAACTTAATTTGGAATTAGGTACTGGGAAAGTTACAACACCAAGTAATCTGTTCCTTAAGCATAATAAACTTCTAAAAAAAACCCAAGGAAGTGTGATTTCTTATTTCATTTCATTGCCTGGTACACAGGCACATCAGAACGCAGTTTTTCATTCCCGTTCAGTCTGACAATATTAATTTGTTTATAGAAATTATTTTCTTTGTATTGGTAGTACGTTCATATAAGTTATTGTGCTTCTAATTTCACACTCTCTAGACACTGAAGTATTTTTTTTAAGGCAGTGGACCACTTAGTATGAAAAGAAATGAGAGTGCCACTAGAAACTGAAGTGATCCGAGAAATAAGTATTGTGCTATATGCAAATACTTGAAATAATTCTGGCTGGAAAAATGTCATTGTTGTAGCAGAAGGGTAACCTGGGTGACTACAGGTTAGGTGGTGGGTAAGGTAATGGAATAGCTGCTGGAAGAATTTAAAGACAACAATAAGGGACCTGAACTGAGCTGTCTGGTTTTCTTGATGGTTGTGACACACTGAAACTTAACATGCTATAAACAGATACTGTTGATGTTTAGCTGTTTTTCAGAGAAAAGGAATGTTGGTCATAACTCCAGAGAACTTTCATGGAAATCACCCTATTTGAAAACAAAATAATAACGAATAATGTAATGGCAAACTGGATTAGTAGCTTTGCTCCTACCACATTGCTGTGCTAAGCCCTAATTTGTAGACCCTTGGATGTATAAACAGAGGACTTGAGACCAAATACCAGGAGTTTATCTTGTGCATGAAGCTGTTAAGATTAAAATAGAGAAAAGAAGAAAAATAGCCAGTTATCTGAAAGCTGAAGAATTTTTCATTTCTGTAGGCTTTCTCTTTCCACCTGACCAGTACTTGGGGTGATGGCCAGTGGCTGCTTTCAGTGGCAGTCAGTTTCAGGGGTTTCATGGTTTTTTTTGATTTTACAATCATTAAAGGATATAAAAAGTACAAGCAGATGGAAATTGGAAGTTAGAACAACTCAGAGAAAAAAAAACCAAACCAGATTTTTAAACAATATAATTAGCTATAGGAGAAGAACAGAGAGGCAATAACAGATTTAGTCGTTTGATACCTTTGCAGTTGGAATTTCTTCTCTACCCCAAAGGCAGTTGTTGGACTCAGCTTTCACTCAATAGGCAAAATAAACCGGAATACATTTCTTTATTATACTTTACTGCACATAGGAGTACATTGGATCAATCCCAGGTTAAGTGTGAGAGTGAGGATTGGTGCTGCCCTTCTCTCCTCACCTCACGACGTCCTTGAGTCTGTTTTACCCCCGGGATATTTACGCACAACAAGTTGCTGCTTAAAAACAAGCTCAGGATAGAGACTACAAACAAGACAAAGAAATATATAATGATATGTAGGGATAAAAATGAACCAAGTTAGCATACATATTATTCCTATGTTCTTTTGGTAACATAAGTGGAAGTTAATGTTACCTTCAGTGTCATAACATATGTCCATGCTTTCTTGTTTTGTTTCACGTATGGATTGGTTTTCTTTGCAGCTGTTATGGAAGCAGGCACATGCCTATCCACTCTTTCATCTCCTCATGGAGATTGACTCTTACATGTTCTCATGCGTGAATCAGACTGCTGTCCATGAAGAGTTAGAGGATGAAACACGGAGACTTTGTGATGTTAGGCCCTTTCTTCCTGTCCTTAAACTGGTGACGAGGAATTGTGATCCAGGAGAAAAGTTGGATTCCAAAATAGGTGTCCTTATAGGCAAAGGTAATTACACATTTATTTTTTTTTTCAATTAGGGTAATGTTATTATGTATGAGGGTCTTAATTGGGCAGGCACAATGAAAAAATATGGAAAAAAAAAATTATTTAAAATTATTCCCCTGACAGAATTTTACTTTCTCAAACTAGTAGTGCTGTAGTTTAAAAGAATTTAAATATTCAAGATGAAGCATTTGAAAATTATTGAAAGCTACTTTGTGTTGTATTTCAGCACTGTATTGTAGTACTGTATCAGTGAAGAGCAAATTTGATTTTACTGGATGAGGGGAAAATATGTACTGTTATTATGAAGTGAAGGAAAGCATAATACCTGAAAAGTGTTATCATACAAATAACCCATGGCAAAGTGGATATGCAGAAGGACCTAGAAATTATTACAGTTTTGTTACACATGGCTTCTGAGCTTGTTAACAGTATGATTCTTGGGTTTGCTCTTAATTGTGGTACTGATTTTCAGCAAACAATGGAAAGCTATTTTTAAAGGTTTCACAGTAACTTGGTCTTGATGTCATTTCAGAATTTTCAGCCTTTAAATCTACTCTGCTTGGTTATACAATAAAGATTGACAGGGTCGTGTGAGGTCATACCTCTTGTTTAAAAACAATGACCCATTGTTAGCTCTTTTATAAAGACTGCAGGTTTTGTTTAGATTTCAGCAGTCCACTGTCTGCCTGTTTGTTAACACTGACAATGGGAACAGTCAGCCAGTTTAACCATTCAGACAGGTTCTGACAGATTCTGAGATTCACATTCTCTGATTATTTTGCTTATTGTAACTGTGCGAGATCCTTCCTCACACAGCCTCCGTTTGTACCTTAGCAGTGGAAAAAACATGTTCCTGTCGAAGATTCCAAACTTGATGTTTTGTTCTCAAGAGGTGTTCAGTACTTTCTGTAATTCGGACAATGTCTTTCAAAGTTCAGGTGAAAGAAAGAAACGCTTTCAGGCTCCATACATCCTGAAGAATCACAGCAGTGTGGACTCTTCACTTTGTATTCTCTCTTTACTCATTTTGGAAACAGAACTTTACTGATCTTGGATTGGTTGAAATTTTAGTTCTGTTGTTTTGACTTGAGTAGAAGATTTTAATCACAAAGAAAATTCAAGAATAAATCTATCTGTTTATGGTCCCACTATCTTTTTTTGACTTTTAAACAAACAAAAAAAGATTAATCCCATGGAAAGATTTCATACAAAAAAAAAAGTTTGTGAACACTTCTTCCTCTCCATGGTCTTTCTGATGCGTTTGCTGTGCTTTCTGTGCACCTGGGAAAGAATAACCCCATGTGCCAGTATAGGCTGGGGATTGACTTGTTAGAGAGTAGCACTGGGGAAAGGGACCTGGGGGTCCTGGTGACCAGCAGGATGACCATGAGCCAGCAATGTGCCCTTGTGGCCAGGAAGGCCAATGGCATCCTGGGGTGGATTAGAGGGGCTGTGGTTTGTAGGTCAAGAGAGGTTCTTCTGCCCCTCTGCTCTGCCCTGGTGAGACCTCATCTGGAATATTGTGTCCAGTTCTGGGCCCCTCAGTTCAAGAAGGACAGGGAACTGC